>JAHWFO010083400.1:598921-655987 GCA_023313115.1 Rhysida immarginata
GGGGGGATATAATCGCATCCTGCGGTACACCAAAATTTCTGGTTAATGTAGAGACTTAGAAATAGAATCGAACTCGTTGATCGCCTCGATCAAAACAGGTTTCCCAAGAGAGTTTTTAACAAAGATCTTACCAGAGAAGCTCCAGGCCTGAGCGACTCCAAATCGTTTTTTTGCCTCCCTAAGCAAACGATATTTATAAGCAGTCAAATCTTCTATGGTCACCACTTGTAGATCCCGGATATATCTTCTATTTTTTATAAGCTTATCTCTCATCATCGGAGACGTCAGCTTCATTATGATGGGTAGAGGAGAAGGGGAGGAACGAGGGCCCAATCGAGGAATAGATACAGGGCCCAGAATGTCGGAGGGAGTAACAGGTATAGTACTCGAGGTACTAGGCAATTCGGAAATCTTCTGAGGTAGATTTTCAGTATCAGTCTCAGGTACTCCAAACAACCGACGACTAGCCCGTCTAGAATGTTGCTCTAATTCAGCAATTATTTGAAATTATTATCAACTCGAGATTTACCATTTAATAACATATCATCATTGATTAGTTCAAGTCTATTCTGGAAGGAGGCATAATTTTGTTCCAATGAAGAAATCTGACGTTGTTGATTTTCCAGTTGCGAGATAACAGAATCAAGTTTCGATTTGATTTGTTGGATATCGGAATCAATTTTCTGAAGAAATTTGTCACAGATCTTCTCAATAATCTGTTCGAGGAACTGAGAGTCGGAAAACAGTAAATTTACAGATTTCTCAACTTGTGTTTGAATGGAATCTTCGAATGAAGACTTAGCAGGGGAGTCCGCCGAAAGCGTACAGTTGTTGCTTGGCTTGTCCAATGCAGAATTTTTTGGAGCCATGTTATGCTGTAGGATGACGGCATTTAAGAACTCCGAAAAATACAAACAAAATTTTGTGAGAGAGAACACAAGTTAAACGGGAGTACCCAAGGGAGAAACAATTCATGATTGTAAAATGGTAAAAGCGACAAGGGCAAGTCCATTTAATTCACCAAGGTGGACGATTTTCCAATGGTAGCAATGAAAATAACTTTGATGGAAAAGTTATAGTAAACTATCCATATATATGTAATCCAGACTAATGAAGCATTATATGGTCATAGACGTTTCAATTAGGCACCAGTTGGCAAGGGTAGCATAAAAAATAGTCTCTCTTTCAAACCTCAGTGGAAATCACAGGAGCTCATTTCCGCGCGACCGACCTCGTCGATAAAAGATTGCGCTATTATTCTCATTTCTTGCTTATAGTTAACTAGAAGAGGTACCCGGCGTTGCCCGGGATAATTACACTTGCACAATCTTTTCCTTTCATTGTTAGTCATGAGATATTGATTGTTGGTTCATGCAGAGCGTTTGTGAATTGCGTGTTGATACCATTGTTGATACCTATTGTTGTACAAACTTTGCCTTGCATTGTTGGTCATGAGATATTTCTCATTAAAATGCCTTGCCATAACCATGAATATCGATTTTTTATCGATATTTATTATTTTTCCGAAATCTGAGGTAGACAGTGATCTTCCTCATGCTTTGAAGGTCATGTATGCGAAATTTTATCAAGATCGGAATAAAACTGTAGATTTGTATAAAAAACATACAGACAAACAGACCCACAGACCCACAGACAAACAGACCCACAAACATCCTTCTTTATATATATAGAAGATAATTTTTGGAAACGAATGTTCTATCATTGCATCACATCTTGATAATATTGCTGCATCATCACTATATCGGTATCCGTGGCAAAAATATTTCCCCAGCTTTGATATGGACGTATATGTCAAAAATAATTTAAAATAAACAATCTCTTTTTGGGTGGCATTGGATGGACATGATCATTTGGGTGTGTGTGCTCTGTAATCCCAACAAATTGTGTGGTAATTATTAACTACTTGTTAATCTGTTGTTGGAATTGCACTATGCTCTCGATGTCTAGAAGCAAAACTTGACCATCCATCTTTACCACCAGGGAACATCACTGGATACTTTAGACCCATCTTTTTTTCAAAGATTCCCCTTGACGTAGATTCTATGCACTACTGCTCTAGACGAAGCTCCCGGTTTTTCAGATGTTTCTGATCAATACTCGTTCTTTCTCTTTCCTTTCGAAACACACAGTCCTTTGGACATTTTTTAGGGAGCTCAAGGGAGACCGGTGTAACTCCTTAGTCTCCTGGATAAACACTGCCTTATCTATGTCATTGCATCATCATTTTATGCTCATTGTTAATAATGCTTGGAAACGAACATTCAATCATCGCATCATTACCACCTTGATTTTTAAACCAGATTATCGTCAAAATGTATCGAGGATTTTTTAGGAAATGCTCTAAATAAGCTGCGTTAGCAAAATCAGCTAGGCAATATCTCCGGCGTTGCTCAGACTCTTTTTTAATTAAATTTTGCAATATCTGAATGTAAATATACAGTAAATATGAACACCTGAAAACGCTAATAATAAAAATACATTAAAAATTCATAATGAAAATTCTAAAAAAAAAATTTGGAGTTATATACTACTTGGTAATCTGTTGTTGCAATTCACACCCTGGTCTCGATCATCTTGAAGCAAAGCTTGGCCATTCTCCACTTTATGTGGTATAGCAGTCGCCGTATCTTATGTTGATATGCTTGCATCGTCAAGGGCCACTTGGGAACTTCGATGAGTACTTGATCACTCGCCACTTGCTCAGTTTCTCAATATTCTGCTAATTTTCTATTATCTCTAGTTGGTACTCATTTTTAAAGATTTTTCGAGAAAAATTTAAGTTCTAAGAACTATCATTTCTATGAAAAGCCTGAACAACATGAATTCTATGAATTGTTACAAATTGAACCATATTTTTAAAGCCTTGCATTGTTGGTCATGAGATATATACTATTGGCCCGTACGTAGTGCTTGTGAATTGTGTGTGGATACGATTGTTGTTGCCTATTGTTGCACAAACTTTGCCTTGCATTGTTGATTATGAGATACCCCTTATTAATATGACCTACTATCATCATGAATATCAGTGTATTATCGAAAATTATTTTAAAGCTCGAGTTCCAACCAACAATGCATCCGTTTGTATGTTACAGTTCTTCAGAAGGACAAGGCAGCCTAAGAAATATGAAGCGGTCGCGTACTGCTCAATTAAGGTAATATCCAATTGTCTTAAACATTCTACAGCTGTTTTTTATTCCTTTCAATATCAACTCATTAAGTTTTTAAAAGAAAATTCCATAAATTTAGAGAAGATACGAGGGTTGGTCAAAAAGTAATGCTTTCATGGGTGTAACTTTTTTAATTGTTAACCGATTTTCAAAATTCTTTTTGTATCTAATAATTACATTTGTCCTGTGTGTAAAGCACTATTCACTTTTTGACATAGTCCCCATCCTTTTCCACACTCTGCACTAACGTGTGAACACTCGGATGAACTCGTCGGATAGAAATTCCGGAGTTGTTGTCGACACCAGAATTAAATGGCAGCTTTGGATCATCTTCTGCAGGATAATAACGCACGCTCGCAAACAATCGCCACACACTAGACCTGTTGTAGCGTCTACAGTTCAAACATGAAAAACTGCAGTTCAAAGATGAAAGATCTTGCACCTTGCGATTTTCCCCACTTCCCAAAGAAGAAAAAGCACCTTAAGGAACATTCAATCCCTGATGACGAGATATAAGATGCCATTCTATCCTCTTGTCGACAATAACCCCGGATTTCCTCTCCGAATTTCTGCAAGTGGCTCTATTTCGACACATCTCATGAGAAGGGGCCAAGTGACGGATTAGGAGGAACACTAAAAAGATTAGCTGTCAGAGCTAGCCTTCAAATGCCCTCAGATAATCAAATGCAAATTCCAAAAGATTTATGCGATTTCTGTTACGTTTCAAAGGAAGAGATACAGGCATATGAAAAAAGATTACAGAATAGATTCGATTCAGCCAGAGCTGTGAAACGGATAAGAAACTATAATACAGCGGTACATTTATCTTAATCACATGTTCAGAATGAGATGATTCAAAAGTTACTCTATAGTGGCTGGTCGGAGGAGGATATACCCGCCACCGGCTGCACAACATCGGCTAGCGCACAGTTGCATGTTGTGAAACACTCTACTCAATATGGCTGGTGAGATTTGCTGAACTTCAGTTGTGATTTCTTCCTTCAGCTCAGGCAAAATGTGTGGACTTTTGTACACACTTTTCCTTTCAAGGCACCCCAAAAGAAGATATCAAGAGGTGTGAGGTCCGGCGAGCATGCAGGCCAGATACCACGTGAGATGATTCGATCAGCAAAGACGTCCTGCAGAAAGTGCATTGATGTGTGTGCTGTACACGTTTCCATGCACTACTCCACATTAACTTTCGAATCAACCTGTATACTGAAGCCCTTGTCAACTTCAGCTGCCTCTGCAATTCATCTCGCCCTTCTTGGTAATTCAGAAGTGATTGATTCTGAGAAAGTGTAACTTAAAAATACATGTACTTTCTTTAGTACTAACAATTTGACATCATAATGCAAATTTATATTTTCCAACTAAATTATCTTCTTATTTAACAGGTGCTCAAAATTTTTCTGACTTCTGAAAAAAAATCTGAAGTTCTAAGAAACAGTTTTCCTATTGATATAATTTTTATTGTAATGATACTATTGATTTTATTTTTTCGTATAATTACAATTAGTAATATTATTTGTATTAATAATAAAACGAAAATAAATGAATGGTTCCAAAGTTACACACTTTCTTTTCCCGCTGCTTGGAGCTCAAGACTTAAAAATTAATATCTTCAAAACAGAGCAAAACAGTTTTGATTTTTTATATAGTATTTATGAAAGTATTTGTAAGATGTTAATAATTTTTTAACGAAAATAAATACCCACCATTTGAAAAATTTTCATAAATAGGATATTTTTATTAAATTAAAATATTTGCGCATGCGTACTATAATTTTCAAAATTTGTATGTAAAATCTACATTTAAAGAGCTTTCATATGTCACCAATCTCATCTTTCTAAGTAAAATGCAACCGAAGTTACAGTACTTCATAGATAAAGCCCTCACTCAAATTTCGAAAATTTTAAATGTCTGAAACTTCCATAAAAATCCTTAAAAATTATTAATATTTGGTATCGATTACAAACTTCCTAGGGTCAGTGTATATACCAAAATTTCATTAAAATCCGAAAGGTCAAGCGCCAATGCCTGCCTGAACTAGAGTACGATAATAGAGAGTACGGACAATTGGGCTGCGGTGGCCATTTTGTTGCCTTTCTTTTATTCACTAAAAGCTGAGCCAATGAAAAAGGACTCGTTTTAAAATTGTTTAAGTTAGACACCATAACTTCCCCCCCCCCTATTTTTATCATAAAATTTTATATATAATTTTATGTATATTTACGAATGTTACAATTTAAATTTGTCATTAAATTGATTTAATTTAGGTAACATACTAGTTAGTGATGAAACAGGATTCGCTTTAAAACTGATTAAAAGTTATACAAAATTATTTGTTTTCCTATTATTAATATATATTATTTTATTTACATTTACAAATGTTACATTAAAATTTAAGTCATTAAAAGGATTTAAGTTAGAATATTTATGTTACCTCCTCATTAGCAAAATTAACAAAAACAAAAGAAAAGAATAACAATATTTTTTTCTTTTTATATTTACCCCATATTCTTAATGACTGCTCATATTGGCATACTCCTCCTGTCATATTTGTTTTCCTGACAAGTAGGAAAGCAAGCCACTAAAATTGAATGCCCTTAAATTTCATAAGGTCATGAAAACTCACTTTTGATAATAAATTGCTTCTTATAAATTTTTCTGCTTCTTCCAGTAAGTTGTGTACAGCCGCATTTACAACTTGTAGAGGAGATTGTTCGTGTCAGGTTCTAAAATTTTATTAATTCAGTTAGTCTTCTGACATAGACTTGTTACCAATTCTTCACCATGTTTAAATTGTTGTTCAGAAAAATGTTTCTATAAAACATGGTTAGATTTTTAACATAAATAAAATGAAAATTCATTATGTAGTATATTCTGCATTTTACGAGTGGTAGTTCAATGGAGGGTAGTACAAAACCCCCAGTCTTAAAGGGAAAGGGAGGGAAAAAAACTCAGATTAAAAAACCCCCCAGAAAAGAAAGCTAGGGTAATAGGTTAAAAGAAGACATAACCTCCAAATCAAGCCTTAATTTTTATATCATTTTTATCGAGTGATCTGAAAATTTATTATTTTTTCCCATTTACTTAACATGTGTGTGTGCGTAGGGAAAGGGTCTTTTAAAAAATGTCTTCTAAGATCAATTTACAGAATATTTTTTTTATCTAGTAATTTAGTGGGAATTATTCGTTATATGTTACTGCAGTTTACTGCAAGCAGCACGGCATTTCAAAAGAAATTGAAAGTTAACAGCATTTGATTAGTATGCATTCGTACAGATGCACATAGAAAATGATTACACAAAAGGCAACTAAATGCCGATTGAAGGGTCACGTGCGACTGACCAGCCAATGAGCTTGCATTCCTGTCGGCATACAGTCGGGGAAAAGAATGTCCGTACTCTCTATTACAGTGCTCTATCCTGAACTGACGTGAAATGACCCCTATGGTAATCTCATTTGATATACGTGTCACTCTTGAGCTCCCTAAAAAACGTTCTGACGACTTGTACGTTTGTTACCCTTGAAGAGTGTAGAACCTTCCAAATGCAACAGCAATTTCCCCTTCTTCTACCAGTGAGATGGATATGTAAGATCGCCATCGGTCTCGAGCGACAGTTCACAATATACATGATAAGAAAGCATACATCAACTCGAATCTTCAAATCAACAAGCACATTGTATTGTGCTGTGTAATAATCGTTCGAAAGACACATGTCAATTGATATCTAACCAAATGAACCGAACAAAAAACGAGACAAATATTTATCTTGGTGTCTGAAACATCTGAACAACGGGAAGGTCTACAGTAATAAATTGTAGAATTACTGAAACCAATTCTGAGTTTGAGCAAGAGTGGAAAGAGGACAGAGGAGGCAGTTCCTTCACTCGGGTGGCAGTTTATAACAGTCTGAAAATATGTCAGACTTGAAATGAGGATCTTATGAGTGAAGACTGAGAAACCTGATATATTTTGAGGGGAATAAACTAAAATCAAACCCCAAATGATTTTCAATGGTCATATTTGAAGAGTGTTCAAATGAAACCAAGGATACATCAACTCGACTCTTCAAATCAACAAGCACACTGTAGTATGTTGTTTAATAATTGTTCGAAGGATGCATGTTAATTCAAATCTATCAGAATATTGCAAAAAACAAAACGAATATTGGTCAGAGAAGAAAAAAGTTTACCCAGAAGTCGGAAAAATGATAAACGGCAGCTTCTTCAAGTTGTTCTATTTATCTACAACTCTTAATTATCCCCGACAAAGATGGGTGACTCTGCTAGCTTTAAATAAAGGTGTTTGAGGCCCAAGACACGTTTTCTTTCCTGCACGACTTACTTAATCTTGACCATGGAGTAGATTTAATCAATTAATCCCTTAAGCCCATGATGGTGATTTCTGTACTGTCGTTTGCCACAATAGCTGTTGATTTCTCCCTTGTCTATTTTTTTAATATATTTCTTTACAGTTGATCAATTTACGTATTTTTTTTTTTAGCATGATTAATAATATTAAATGGTTTTAGTTGTTTCAGAACTGATTGTTACAGTTTTAAGTCAGTTTTCCCATTTTCTTTTGTAGACTACATTTTCATGTGCGTCCTGGAAAACGGAAGTTGCAGTATCATCAGCCATTAGAATCTCACTTGACTACGTGCTTTTGTTACATCCCACGCAAACTTAAGTTGGATAGACTATAGTAGCAAGCTGTTCTCAGTAGCAGTTGGAAAAGGGATGGCAATCAACTAGCTGTCATTTGTAGAGCATAGTAGTCCGCATTTAGTCTTTAAGTTTTAGTCATTAAGTATTTTTGTTCCTTTTCTTTTGTATTCCCCATTCCTTGCTACTCAGCTCTTACATTCCTGGTGTGAAGACAAGAGAGGTGCGCATAGGAAACATTCAAATGTTTTCACGGGTTATATCCATAAGGTAAACATTAAGCCATGTCACCTTCCCCTGTTCCAAACGCAGTCCACTGTGCATTTCCTTAGCAAACTGTGTAGCTTTGTAGTTACTGCCTCTGTGTGAGTCCTTCTAAGACTGCAAACCTTGCAAAACACATAAAAGAGACAAAGCTCGTTTCATAGCAGCTTCTGCAGACACATCCCGTTTGCTAAACTGCGTCTCTGCTACATGCAATTTTCAAGTCATTGGCCGTCAACTTCACGCAGGAGCCTCAAGTGTGGAAGTGTGAAGTATTTCGTCTACATAGTTCGAACTTAGATGCTGCGAGCACTGGTGATGTAACAAGGCAAAGTGATGTTGAGACTGTCATCCCGAAGCAATCACATGGAAATGAGAGACAAGGTAGAGGGGAAGATGGACGCAGTCGATGACAGTGTCAACAGAGAGGTGTATTCTATTGAAAAGCTACCTTTAATGAAGAGGAAATTCCACGTTATGGAAACCGAGACTGCGACAAGCGCCTATCACCCTGCAAACTGATAAAGATGGCTGCGAGCAAGTGAAATAATAGACTAAGAGGAATTTCAAGCTCAGCACGAATGGCCGGCGAGTATGGCAGTGAGAGAAGCTAACGTAGTCGCACCACTGAATTCCAGGAGCGAAGAAATTCGCCACGAATCCATTCGAGTCCTTTTAAAAGTTTATGAAGCCATGACCTTTTAATGAGAATGCCAATGGACAAGCCATCCGGAGCTGAACTGATATTTTCAGCCTGAGCCTACCTCCACAAGCGAATGGGTCATTCCCCACTTCAGTAGTGGAAATCTTCGTAGTTCATGTCGAAGCCCGAATAAACAGTAAGCTATTTTTGTTCAATAATATCCCTCACCCAATAAACGTCCCAAGAGTAATTTTTATGAGAGTACTCCAGTGTAAAGTCTTACCTGTGGTACGAAAACTTTATTATGCGCTCGTCGGAGCAGAGACTATTAAAGTTTTGGCGTGTATCTGTTCGGGAAAACTCAGATTTTTTATGTAAAAATAGATATAATTTTATTTGTAATTAATTATTCTATTTTTTATATTCTTTAAGTTTTTTTTACTGTTTTGCAGACAGTGATTGTTGAGTATATATTGTTTTAATAAATGTTAATTAAAAAATCTCCACGTGATTATCATTGCCTGCAGCTAGTTGTCCCTCGCGAATAATTTTCGTGATCACGAGGATGTGTGTCCCACCATTGTTGATGTTCTTTCCGTGGTTACTGTTTTTTTTTTATTTCAGACAGACCACTTCCAGCTTCTGGCTTGACCAGTCGTCCCTCCTTCTGGTCCTCCATGTCCTTACTAGCCTGAAGCATGGCGTTCAACTTCCATTTATCATTTTCATTCCAATGTTCTGCAAATTACTCCTACCCTGCCGTTTGATGTTTAGTTTCTTATTGAATTTCTCACTTTCTCGCGGCAGCCATGATTCTTTACCGAGCCACATTGTTTTGCAGGTTACCCATAAGGTAATAATGAAATTTCTTTTAATGCTATTTCAACAATAACGTGCATAAGGGACGCCATGTTGCACATTTCAATTCTTATTCTCCATTAATAATTATGATTTCACAGTCTTTAGATATTAAATGGGAATTTTGAAATTTCTTTTCCTTATTCTTTATAAGGAATTGGTCTGTCTCAATTTTTTTATATTTAAACTCTATTCGCTCAATGTAGCGATTAATATTTCTCGTTAAAGTGTTTTGCTGTATTTAATGTACATTTAAGTATGTTTTTTTAATTTATTCCGAGAAATATTTTCCTTTTGTAATTGAGATCACAATGCCTGTTCCTCAATTAAGTCATATTGTATAGAATATTCTTTTGTACAGAATTTTTTGATAAATGATAAATAAATATTGCAGTTTTTAAACCAAAATAATAGTCTTTTAACAAGCCACGTTCATTCATAGTTTTGGGGTTCGTTTTTAAAGTACCAGCCATTCAATTCTATTCTAGTTTGCATCCCCCTCTGAACAGTATCGAATTCCTAGGGGTGTTCCCATTCTCCTTTGCAGAATACCGTATAGGAAAAACAGGGGGAATATTTCTTCAGAATTCCCTCTTATAAGCTCTTACTGAAGTCCGCAACAAAATTCGTACTTCGGGGAGCTCATTAATGAGTACTCACTATTTTTGTAGTTCTTCATCCTTCGGACTTATGTCCTATAATTTTAGACGTCAGCCAGTTCGCAAGAGAGTAAACAAATCTTCTACTCATATCAATTATATCTGTGGGTGTACTTTTGGATTCCACTACAGTCGAAGTGTACAGGTGTCAGCATCTATGATAAATTACTCTGACTTTAGCTCCTTTATTTTCTCGCCAGTGACTAATTGAAGAATCATCTATTTTATGCCAGGCAACGTTGCAACTTAATTTAAGTTATATTTTCAGTCCTATGAGAGTGTCAAAGCTGACGCTTTCTGAATCTCATCATCTCTTTGTTTATCTGAACCATGAACGGATATTTATAAGAGAGAAGGACAAGACACAAAAACCCTGGAATACAATAAATAATAGTTATTAAATAAAAATGAAAAATAAAATAATAATTAACAATTAACAAAATAATTAATCAATAATAAGTAAAATCAAAATAAAACTATAAAATCCAATAAAAAGCTGACGTCTTGGATAGAGACTATCCCTTATCAAGCAAAAAGGATAATTCTCTCAAGGCAATTAGAATATTAGAGAATTATCCTGAAGTTATGAAAAAAGTACTAAAGGACGCCTTTATATATAGTTGGCATAGGGAACAGTAAGACGGTATTGGCTGAAAAAGCACAAGAGGAATTTGAAGACGTGTTGGGATAGGCCAGAAAGGAGGACAAATAGGAGGTAATAGCAGGGCGATGAAAAAAAATGCAATAGGATAACACATACAAAAATAAAATTATAAAAATGTTTAGGAATGATACGGTGTCTAAAACGGTTTCATAAAATTCCCTGGGGAAAAAAAGAAATTTATCCCTGAAAAAATCCCTGACCGTTCCCGGTTACACAATTTATTTGATTTTATAGTTTTCTTTTGATTTTACTTATTATTGATTAATTATTTTGTTAATTGTTAATTTTTTTTCATTTTTATTTAATAAGTATTATTTATTGTATTCCAGGGTTTTTGTGTCTAGTCCTTTTCTCATATAAATATCCGTTCATTGTTCTCCGAGAACGGTCTCCTGTGTTTCTATTTTTCTATTTTTAGTTTTCACTCAATCTTTTGCTCAATTCTCTCTGTATATCTATATTTTCTTGTCAAATTTTGTCCAGTATCCCTGTTCTCTCTCTGTCTTATGTTGCTATTCTTAGTGATTCTATATTGAAGTATTTCCTTACACGTGTCTAAGTTAACTCCTCCAACACCCTGTTTTTTCTCTCTCTTAGTGGTTGCACCTTTTCAGACATCCCAACACCCTTACAAGACATTCCACCCGGCATTAAACATCTCGTCATTCACATAAGTACAAAAAACATCTCGTCATTCACATAAGTACAAAAAACATCTCGTCTTCACTTAAACTGCCATTCACTC
Source organism: Rhysida immarginata (assembly GCA_023313115.1). NCBI lineage: Eukaryota > Metazoa > Arthropoda > Chilopoda > Scolopendromorpha > Scolopendridae > Rhysida > Rhysida immarginata. The sequence goes on from JAHWFO010083400.1 coordinate 610,617, forward strand.
CCTTATACAACAACTCACCACTACCTTCTCCAACAACAAACACATTCAAGTCACTTAATTTTCAGTTTTGCCAGGCCACATAAATTTCCACAGACCCTTACATTCACAGAACACCTCAGGGCTTAACAAAAACATTTCTCAATTCAATACATTAGCACAGATTCTATCCAGCACTTTCTACAACACTGTCCACTCTCTCCTAGTCACATTTGCAGGGATGGGCTACATTTGTCACACAAGGGCTTGGATCTGGTTTCACACAGCCTACTTAGTTATTGTCAACCTCTCGCCACACTCAACCTTATCTCCAATACTACACAAGACACTGACAATCATGCACCACAAAACATATCCGACAAGACCCCTACACCAATACATATCTTAACAACTTCACCTTCAGTCCTTCAACGCCTTCAGCAAACACGTACATTTACTCCCACCATCCACACATTAACTTCCAAACACATAACCCCACACACTATTCACGATGTCCCTTCTTCTCCAACATTCCCCCATTAACCAAACTCTCACACCTACACCTTCACAGAACACTACACAAATGCTAGACACATTTTCACGCCCACTTTCTACCTCGGACACTTCCGCCAGACCACATACATATAATATACACAGCTCCACAAAACTACGATCAACACAAAACAGATGAATAACAGCCAACAATAACACCCTCCTACTGTTTTTCAGCTCCGAAAGCTTTGCGACAAATTCTGTACCTAGCATGCTCACAAAATCACCTTTTCCCATTACTTCACTCTCGGCATAATCCCCAAAGGTTTAGTCTGTCCCCAGCATCCAATTAGGCCCCTTACCCTCTGCCACTCAGTCGCAAATTCATTCCACTGTTTCTGACTCTACCCGCAGCATCCTTCCTATCCTTAGTAACCATTGCTCCAGCATTTGCACAAGCCTCTATCTGTCCATTATCCAACAGGACTCTCTCCCCTCTCTTAATCCCCCGGAAATTGATGCTCTTCATACTTTCATTTACAAAAAACTTGCTTTTCTCTATTCCAAAAAATGTAATAAATTTCAGAGAGGTCGTATATCCTTCCCCAATAAATCCCACTTTCTGTCTAATCCGTTATTTGCCTATTTTCTGAATTCCCTGTCTAAAAACGATCAACCTCCTTCTACCAGCTCCAGCTCCTCTACTCTTGGCACAACTATGGTTATTATTCTATCAACCACTAAACTTTCGTCTCTCGAGATCAGAACCCTGTCCAAAGGCCATCCCATCTGTCCCACTCCTAATACTATTGACACTTTTGAAATCATTTCCTCTGTCGATAACTTCAGCCGTATCTCAGCTCCCGTCTATACTTTTGCATGAATCCTTCCAATTCTACTCCTGCTAATAACTCAACCTTCCATATTCCCAGCGACTGGACTCTCCTCATGACATCAATCCTGAACTTGAAGTTTACATCAAATCCATATAAAACGACAAAAAAATTAAAAAAAACTCTTCCTAACCTCACTAATAACGAATTCCTTGGTATCAAACGCCTTAGCAATAACCCTGATATAACAATTAAACCAGCAGATAAAGGGGGCGCTATTGTTGTCATGAACACCTCTGACTACATTAACGAAGCTAACAGACAACTCTCTGATATTGCGTTCTACAAGAAACTTACCTCCGATCCTACTGACACATTCAAAACCATACTTCAAAATACTCTCTCTCAGCTTGAATCCTCTTCTGAAATTGATAACAAAACCCGCCTCTTCCTCCTTCCTAAATTGAGTTCTCCTGGTCGTTTCTACCTTCTTCCCAAGATTCTTAAACCTGGCAATCCCGGCCTCCCGATCATCTCTTGCAACAACACACTCTATGAGCCACTATCTGCGTATGTCAACCACCACATACGCCACATCCCACCCAGTCTTCCTTCCTATATCAAAGACACTAACGATTTTCTATCCCATATCCAGCGCCTTAACGACTCTAACTGCGATTTCAAGAACGTCTTCCTCTGCACACTTGATGTCTCTTCCCTCTACACTAACATTCCTCATGATGATGGGGTTAAAGCTGCGTGCAACAGACTCCAGGCTAACAAACCTTTCCAAGTTCCTTCTACTGACACTATCTGCCTTCTTCTTCGGACCATCCTCTCTTCCAATTTCTTCACTTTTAAAATGAGTATTACATACAGACCAGTGGCACTGCCATTGGCTCCAAAATGGCTCCTAACTATGCTAACATTTTTATGGGGGAGGTGGAAACCAAACTACTTTCCACGTCTCCCTTGAAGCGGTTGGTCTGGCTGCGATATATTGATGATCTTTTCCTGATCTGGCTACACAACGAAGACTCACTCTTATCTTTTATCACCCATTCTAACTCCATCCACCCCTCCTTCAAGTTTTCTCACAATTACTCTATCAGGACAGTTTCTTTTGTGGATGTCTCTATCTCTATCACTAACAATAAATTGTCTATTAATCTCTATAAGAAACCCACTGACCAACACCATTACTTACACTATGACAGTTGCCATCCGCGCCCTTGCAAGGATAACATCCCATTAGGTCAGTTAACTCGCATCCATAGAATATGCACTAATCAGTCTGGCAAGGACTTCCATGCTAATGCCCTTACCCAGTCCCTAAAAGCAAGAGGCTACCCCAAATCTGTCATACGTGCCTCTATCTATAAACATCGGAAATCTCGTTCTAACTTCAACCCCAAACCTTCTCCAGCCATGACAACACCTACATTAGTTCTTCCTTATCATCCAACCCTTAATAGTATTACAAATGTCTGAAGCAAACATCAACATATTATTGAGAACTCTCCTCTTCTCCACTCCATTCTACCAGAACCACCAAAGGTTTTTTTTAAACGGACATTTAATTTACATTGCAAAGTATGCCAGAAACAGTACGTTGGAGAGACAGGCAATACCATACGCTCCAGATTTGCCGGACATAAGTTCGGTATTCTTAGCAATGCTGATACCCCTGTCGCTAAACACTTTAATTCCCCTGGTCACTCTTTACAGGCCATCAGCCTTTATATTCTTCGTAGTAACTTCCTACAAAGCCAAGCTCATGAGGCTTGGGTAATGACCGAAAGAGTGCGATCGCGGGTACAAGCGGCCGAAATGAGATTCCTGAGAGGTGTGGCAGGTGTTACCCTACTAGATAGAGTGTACAGCAGCACAATAAGGGAATCTTTAGGTGTTGAGCCGCTACTTCTCCGCATTGAGAGATCTCAGTTGTGCTGGTATGGCCACGTGATACGGATGCCGCAAACTAGTCTTCCTCGGCAGTTGTTATTTTCCAAGCCGGTGGGTAAGAGACCAAGGGGTCGGCCTAGAACCAGGTGGCTAGACTGCATGGAGAATCTGGGTTCGAGTCGCTTGGATATTACCAGGGAGGACATGCGCCTGATGGCGGAAGATCGCGATCGCTGGAGATCCTCCATAGGGCTGCTGCCCTCGCGACCCTAACGGATAAGCGGGTTTGAAAAGTAAGTAAGTAAGTAAGTATGTAACTTCCATAACAAAAAAGAAAGAAACCAATTCGAGTCTTTTCTTATTTGGAAATTTAATTCTCTCACCCCTAATGGCATTAACCTTAGCAAAGGCACCGTTCCTTCATTACTTTTCTCATATTCCTCTTCAATTTCAGCTCTTCCCTAATTTGTCGCATTTTAATGTTCTGTCATATCTTTCTACTTCTATGTCCATTTTGTGTCCGTCCCTGTAATTTTTTTCATAGGCTCTCTGTACTCTTTTATTTTAGTGACGTTTTTATTATACGATACTATTTTACACGGTGACTAGCGACTGGGCTTTGTCAAAAAAATTGTGTAACCGAGAACTGTCTGGGATTTTTTCAGAGATAATTTTTTTTCCCCCAGGGAATTTTACTAATCCGTTTTGCTAGACACCCTATCATTCCTAAACTTTTTTATAATTTTCATTTTGTATGTGTTATCCTATTGCATTATTTTTCGTCACCCTCTTATCACCTCCTATTTGTCCTCCTTCCTGGCTCATCCCAACACGTCTTCAAATTCCTCTTCTGCTTTTTCAGCCAATACTGTCTTACTGTTCCCTATGCCAACTATATATGAAGGCGTCCTTTAGTACTTTTTTCATAACTTCAGTATAATTCTCTAATATTCTAATTGCCTTAAGAGAATTATTCTTATTGCTTTGATAAAGGATAGTCTCTATTCGAAACGTCATCTTTTTATTTGATTTTATAGTTTTATTTTTATTTTACTTAATATTTAATTATTATTTTGTTAATTGTTGATTATTATTTTTTTTCATTTTTATTTAAAAACTATTACTTATCTGACCCCATATAGATTCGTCTGACTGATGGTTGTTTTCGTATCTGCTATTTCATAATTACAATTTCAACTTACGATTCACTGTTGTACGTCAAGTTCTGAGTGACTGTCTTCGGCATCGGTTGCAAACGAATTCAACTTCGCCGCATCATTTCAATGTTTAGATTTTCCGACTTGTGTGTTTGTGTGCCCTTCGTGTTAAACTAGTGCAACGAATTAATCATAGTGCCAATTAATCTAATTGAATCAAGAGTTGTGTTTTGTCTGTTTCTACTATAGTGCTTTCCATTAATATACATATTTTATTTCTGATCAAGGCTAAGCACCTGTGATTGTTCTAAAAGTGATTAATCTTTATTATGGTGGTGAAATTAGTCTCTTTGTTAAAAGCTTGAGATCGTTGATTTAATTTCCCATTTTTCTATTAATTCTGTGTGCTGCATAGGTTTGTGTGTGCATCTTAATCTAGATTCCTTTTTTGTTGGCACAAATTGCTGCTTCAGTGAATTCAGTGAGCATTATTACTTATTAATAATTTACTATTAAAAAAGTCAGTGTAGTCATGTGTATAGTTTCGTCTCAACTTCAACCTATGCGTTGTCAAGTCGACAGTTTGTGGAGACTTCTTTTTAAATATTCTCGATGCTAAGATTTCATCAACCAGGTGACTTTACGGAAAGAAATCCATTGAATTGTTATTCAAGACGGAATATCAGCAACTTACGCTTCCACTTTGTAAATTATACGCTCCAATAAATATATTCATTTCCTTTGAAACCTCTGTCTCTTGTCTTATTTTGCTTTAACAAGCGACATGCCTAAACATCACTTCATGATGTAGCGAACCCCTGTCCTCCTTCACAAGCTACTTGAAAATGAATTCTTTATGGTGAACAAGGTGAGGGTAAGCTTCATGGCATATAAAACACATATAGTGCATGTTACTGTGAAGATCCTGATGCTGTCAACTAACCTGGACATCATTAAGCAAAGCTTCCACCCTTATGAGAAGGTGCTTTGTGTTTGGCCCCAAAAATTCGAGAATGACCCAGATGTTAACAACGCGAATTACAGCGTCTGTGTACAGGTGGAAAAAGAAAATTCCGCACGTCATGAAAATAGATCGTCAGAATGCGATGATCCATTATCCAATATGAGGAAACTAGAAGAGGTACCCGGCTTGGCCCGGGATAATTACACTTTGAGGTAAAGAAAACAATCTCAAAAAATTAAATTATAACTCCCAGTTGGTTAAATAATAACTCAATCCATACAACATGCAGCAAAGGAACTCTCCAATCTAAGAAAAATACGAAAAACAGGGAGTCTAGGTGATATACCGAGACTTTATCTAAACTCTTTTTGACTTGCCTTACCACTACGGAGCATCATCAGATACTTTAGACTCAAGTTTTTCTTGCCCTTGACGTGGAAGCTCTTATACCCCCTTGCACTATTCGAAACTTCCTTTGTTCAGATGTTTCAAGTGCCTGTATAGCTTGTTCTGTTTTAGTTGCAGAGTTTCTCTGACCAATACTCGTTTTTTCTCTTTCCTTTCCAGACACATACATTTTTGCCAGTCGTCTGGACTTTTGATAGGGAGCTCAAGGGAGACACGTGTGACTGCTTTGCCTATTCAATAGACGCTGCCTTATTCATGTTCTGTCACTGCATCATAACTTTAAGTTCATTATCAATAATTCTTGGGAACGAACGTTCAGCCATCGCAAAGGCAGCAAGGATCTTAGTTTCCAAAATATTCACATTCCCACAGAATATAGTAAAAATGTATTTTTATGAAATGTTTGGATCTGCTGTGCTACCAAATAAGCTAGGTGATAACCCCGGCGTGGCTCGGACTTTTTCTTTTTTGAATTAAATTTTGAAATATCTTAAAAATAAACACATGAAAACGCCTAGAATTAATACAGTAAAAATTCTTAATTAAAATTCGAAAAAAATTTTTTTAAAGACTCACAATGGATGGACCTCTCCAAAGATGCCAGTGCTAGTCTAAATAATTTCTTACTCACGTAATCTTACTTAAATGTACACTTGATGTTGTTGCAATTCCCTTTCTTCTCTCGATGTCTTGAAGCAAAACTTGGCCATTCATTGCTTTGTGTCGTCTAGCAGTCGCCGATTCTTTTAATTACCATTTGCTCAATACAGCACGGAGGTAAAGGATTGCTTACTCTGTCGTCTTTCCACTGCTAACTCTTCATTATCTCCAGTTACTGATCATTTTTGAAGATTTTAAGGAAATTATTAAGTACTAAAAACTCTCTTTTCTAAGAAAAGCCTGAATAACAGGAATTCTATACATTGTTACAAATAGAAACAATGCAACAACGTCTCTCACGCAACAACATCGTCTCTCATCTCTTCCGCGTTCTGACTGCTTCTAGTTGTGCCTACCTGTTTTAAATCTACTGCTTTTAATACTGTAGGTTAATGTAGCTTCTGCGCCTCGTTGGGATCTTCTCACGAATCTGTAGGTTGTATATCTTCCGATTTCTATTGATTCCTAAATTAAAATTTGGTTAAATCGCTTTAAGAACTTTAATTTTAAACAATCAATTTAACTTTATAATCTGTTTTCTGGCGTCTATTGTTATGAAATCCGACAGCTAATTTACCTACTCCATTGTTATCATCCTGAATACAACTAGCCACATGGAATCTCTCTCTAAAAATTTTGAGGTAGTTTGGTCGATTTTTGTTTTCTTACCTTTGACCGGCATTCTCCTATAATTCTTTACCAAATATTTAATTCATTCCCTAATTTATTATTATGTCGTCACGCGAAACAAAACACAAAGGTGCGCCTGGTAAACCAATGACCCGCAGTACTGTTTTGAGCTCGCCCTCATCATCTTCCTTAGACGAATCTGTCTGTCCCGCCATTGAGAAAGCAATCGCAAATTACTTCACAAATCCGGCCAATATTGATAGCCTATTCAACTCTCTTCTTCAACGTCTTACCATTAAGAACGACACCCTATTTACTGACATTATCAACCGTATTTCTTCAACTGAGGCTCGCCTCGATGAATTCAGCAGTCATCTTGACAAAATTGACGCTACAATTTCAAACTTCAACTTGCCGCCCTCTTCTTTGGATCTCCCCACCGCTCCGGTTCCCTGTGATTTACTTTCCATCATGCAACAGAACATTGATGATTTTGATCAATATCAGCGACTTTCCAATATAAGGATATACGGCCTTCCAGAGACTCTGACGGACGACACAATTTCTGAATGTCTAAACTTATTTTCCTTTAAGCTCGATGTTCCACTGGACTCTTCATCCATCTACACTGCATTCCGCATTGGCCATCGTGCTCCCAACAAGACTCGCCCAATCCTGCTGCAGTTCACCTCCCCTCTGCAAAAAGTTCTCATAATAAAAAACCGGAAAATGCTAAAAGGCACACCCATCCATATTGCGGAGGACCTGACGCCCTCCCGATACCGCCTTCTATGCTCTGCCAAATCCAAACTCGGCCCCCGTAATGTCTGGGCTTCTAATGGGAGAATTCTCACGAAAGTTCCAACAGGGAAAATTATCATCATACAGAATTCAACTGATCTTCAACGTTTAGGTAACAATTCATTTTCTCCCGACCTGTAACCGTTACTCGGAGATTATTCTGTTAGTTTGTATTATTTTTTACTTTTACGTACCCCGGTTTATGCTAATAACCGCACAATAATCACGTCTCCCGAAATTTTGATTTACTACTTCTATTCTTCCTACTACCATCTACCTCAATCTTCACTAATCCACCACTCACAACCACGGCAGCCCCCGGCTCCCCATCAGCTCTTTTTAATTCCAGTATAGTCTCTTTTGATACCTGTCAGCAAACTGCTACTACGACTACTTATAATTATCCAATTTCACTTAACAACTTCAACACCCTTTACTCCAATCGCTATTCTGATGTAATTAAAACTCCCTTATTTACTTACTGTCTGAACATCCGAAGTATTAAGACGAATTTTACCCCCTTTCTCCTGTCTTTATCGCTTCTTAAAATCCCTCCCCATATAATTGCTTTAACGGAGACCTGGACGAATTCTAACTATGAAATTCCCGGTATAGATGATTATACTTCTATAGCCATCCATCGCCGCACAAAAAAAGGAGGAGGTATTGCGCTGTTTATCGCAAATTCAATACATTACACCCTCTGCACTAATTACACAGAAATTACCCCTGATTATGAGATTTTGTCGGCCACTATTAACAACAATCTCATTTTCAGTACAGTTTACCGTCCTCCATCTGGTCACTTTCCAATTTTTTTAGATTACATTTCTTCAATGCTTCTAGACCTTACTTTGACAAATAAAAAACTAATTATTATGGGTGACTTTAATATTGATTTTTCCAAATCTTCTCCTAGTTTAAATAATCTTTTAGATTTAATGTCCAGTTCTGGACTCTCCCATAAAATTTCTTTTTTTACCCATTACTCCCCAGCTCATAATACATATTCTGCCATCGATCAATGTTTTGCTACCCATACTGATAATTGCTTAAGTGGCTGTATTGACTTGTCCATCTCAGACAATTTCCCTATTTTTTTCATCTATGCTCCCCTAACAGTTTCTAAACCATCATTCCCTACAAGTAAACATAGGTTAATCACTCCTTTTAGATTAGCTATTTTCCATTCATTCCTCGAATTATCTGACTGGTCAGCTATTTTTGAAAATCTCAGCAATGCTGATATCCTAATGCAAAAGTTTATAGAACAAATTTTAGCCGGTTTAAATCGCTATTTCCCTTTTATTTCCACGTCCTCTAGAATCAATCATCCTTTTAAAAAACCTTGGATGAATGATTATGTATTCAATCTAATCACACATAAAAATGCTTTATACAAAAAATTTCGTCGTAACCCGTGTCAGCGAACGAAGGCTAGATTTCGATCCTTCTCAAATTTTACACGCAATATTATCAAATCAACTAAACAAGTTTATTTTGATCTTCTCTTTCATAAAGTTTCAAACTGTAAACATAAATGGAGAGCAATCAACCGATTAATTCATGGGTTTCGCTCACCAACTATTCCTTTTTCTGACCCTACTGTAATTACCCCAACTTTGTTAACGGAGTTTCTGGAAACACTATTACCTTCCACTAGGAATGAACCCAACTTAATATTACATTACCCGTATGTTACTTCCTCTGTTCCTCTTTCCTTTTTTATCTCACCAACCTCCCTCGAAGAAAATATAAAAATTATACGTCAACTAAAACCTTCGGTTACTATTGACCCCCTCGGATTTAGAGCAGATATAATAAAATCAGTAGCCTCTAGCTTAGCAACTCCCCTGTCTCACATTTTTAACACCTCTATTGTTTGTGGAACCTTTCCTAAAAGTCTTAGACGTGCTAAGATTATCCCTATATTTAAACAAGGAAATTCAATGGACTTTGGTAACTATCGACCCATCTCAATTGTTCCTGTATTCTCTAAAATTTTCGAAAAACTCTATTTTAGTCGTTTATCTTACTATGTGTTTAGTAAAAAATTAATCTCCTCGACACAACACGGTTTTACACCAAAACGTGGTACCGACACTGCTATTTATGAATTAATGGAATATATAACAATGAATATGACCGAAAACAGGCATGTAATTTCTATATTCCTGGACTTCTCAAAAGCCTTTGATTCTGTCGCAATAAACCTCCTGATTTATAAACTTTCCAACTTCTATAACATACGGGGTCCCCCACTAAACTGGCTAACTGAATTTTTAACCGATCGCCAGTATACTTTAACTTTAAGAAATATAACCTCCAGAACTTTAGTACGTAACCTAGGTGTTCCCCAGAGATCAATACTATCTCCGCTGCTTTTCAGCCTTTTTATAAATGACCTATCACGTGCTCTTTCGCCCTCTTTCACTATCTTTTATGCTGATGATGTTACTCTCTCTTATGCTGATAGTACAATTGCGAATCGTCAATTGAGAGACGATTCAAGTAAGTGGGATAAATCACTCAGAAAAGAGAAGCTGTGAAAAGTCATTAAAAAGCAAAGAATAACTCAAGACAAGGACCAGATTGTAATAACATACGAATTCTACAAAAACACCTGGGACATGATATGCTTTACAGCTGCCATTAATTACTCACTGGTCACTATGGACATCCCGATATGCTTTCTTGAATCGATAATCACATTCCTCCCAAAAAACGTTAAACCCACAGAAATTAGACACTAGCACACCATATCAAGATTCCTGGAAGTCATGCACCCAAATCAGACATGCAGCATCCAGACAGAAAAATGCATGACAATCTTTTCCTAATCGAGTCAGTAATTTCTGAAGCTAAGGCTTCAAGAAAAACTATCCACATCACCACAGTTGATCTGGAGAAGGCATCTGACTCTGTCTGTCATGAATACCTGTGGCAGGTCCTCCGACAAATCAACCTACCAACAACCTTCATCCAGTGGATTCAGCAGCTGTCCTCTGACAATCAAATTTCCATAAAAATGAATGGAACAATTTCACTCCTCTTCTGCTTCCGAATATTTCATTAGCAGAAGAGGAATGAAACAAGGATGCCCCTTGTCCCCTCTCCTACTTGAGCTTTACCTAGAGCCTATATGTGCCAAGATCAGAGAGAGCCATGGCATCATACAGTACATCCTGAAAGACAACATACAACCCTGAAAATCCAAAAAATACGTGAAGATTGGTGATGTCAATCGACGAAAGAAGATGGATAAAATCCAAGGCCTGTTTTTCTCGTTTGACCAGACGGAAATAGAGCAATCCTGGAGGAACCTGGCCATTTCCACATACCACAAACTGGATAATGTGTCAAGTCACTATATGAGCCTGACAAGCAAGGAAAGGAATTTACAAATGTACATTGTCCCCTGCATTACACATACAGCAATCATACAATTCCCTCCTGAAAATTTCATTACTGGCATTCAGAAACTCTTCCAGAAGTTCACATAAGACCTCGAAAAAGGTTATGAGCCAGTCGGCTGAGAAGTTACAGAAATTAGCTTAGAAAAAGGAGGCCTGAACATACTGGACATGAGGAAGATCATAACAGATAGACCATCGTTTTTATTTTGAGGATTTTAAGACACAAGGAAGTGTGTGGAAAACCCTCCTCCTTTACCAGCTAGCTCACACCCTATGGCACTCCATCTCAGACATCCATCCCATAAGCTTAAGGTACGCTATGGAACAGCCAAACCACATTAATAACATTAAATATCTTCTGCAAGATATCATCTCCAAATAGAAGAAGACAAAATCCTCATTCCTAGGAAACCTCATGGCAAGGAACATTAAGGCTGCAATGGAAAGTCACTCCCCTACTCCGAAATTTCAACATTTCTTCCCCCAGATCGGATGACCAACATCTTCTCCCTGTTTCATAGTCCCCATTTGCCACCCTACTGTCCGGACGTAAATTGGAAAATAATTCACAGAACTATACCCACCCCCTGAGTGGATGCCCCCTTAACTTGGGTCAGGGGTTTGGTTGTAGCATTGCTACTTTAGGGTCACCCTTAGCAGAAAGATTATGGTTGAGAAGTGAGACGAAGAGTATCCAAACAACCATATATCTCAAGATGTCAACGAATGAGAGAAATCATACGGCATCAGGTGTGGTGCAGGTTAAACTCACCCGCGTTTGGGAGTTATGCAGAGGCTCTCGTTCGAAAAATAGTCGACAGTCTCCCGTCTATTATCTCGGATCAAATGCACTCGCTATGAGCTTGGGGAAACGGCCGGGAACAGCGCATGCCTTTACCCAAAAGGAAAAACGGCTAGAACGACAACGGGATCGGGTGCTGTCAATTGGAACTTGGAACATATTCTCTATGACAGGAAAGGAATCAGAGTTAGCGGAGGAAACCAAATGGTATGGCGGATTTTGTTGCAGATTGGACCCCCTTAGGTGGAAGGCTGTGTCTCCTGAGGCTTCAGATAGGGAAATGGTGTCTCTCCCTATTCATTGCATATGCTCCAAATGCAATCACAGAGTATCCAATTTTTCTAAATGAAGTTGATGCTGCTCTTAGCAGGAGAGAGTGCAGATTCAGTCATCCTGGTGGGCGACTTCAATGCACACGCAGGGGCTGATGACCAAACGTGGAAAGGCGTGATTGGGAGGAATGGTAAGCCTGATTTAAATGCGAATGGGAGGTGCTTGTTGGATCTCTGTTGCAACAATAGACTTTCCATCACAAACACCTTCTTCCAGCACAGGGATGCCCATAGGTATAACTGGTACAGGGATGCAATGGACCAGATGTCATTGATTGATTTCGTAATTGTTTCAGCCGACTTATTCCGATCAGTGGTGGATACTCATGTGAGAAGAGGGGCAGAGCTATCAACTAAATCACCACCTTGCTGTCTGCACTTTGCGTTTCTCTGAATCTATGCCAACCAAGTGAAATACTAGGTTCAGACAAACTTAGTGCATCGAATGAGAGGCATTGAAGGAGAGAGCTGTGAGGAAGACCTTTGCAGATAACATATCTTCAAGCTTCAAAGAACGACCCAATGATCGTGGTGCTGTTGAAGAGGAGTGGCAGTTGTTTAAAACTGCTGTGATTACTTCAGCTGCATTGTGCTGTGGTCGTAAGTGGTTGAGTGTGGCGCAGAGCAGTGAGAAAAGGACTGCATGGTGGAACGGTGAAGTCTAAGAAACTGTCAAAGCAAAAAAGGAGCCCTTTCTGCTATGGCTTACAATTAAGTCAACTTCGAGTCGAGTGCAGTACACTAACGCGCGAAAAGCAGCAATATAGACAGTATCAACAGCTAAAGCCAAGGCCTGGGAGAAGTTTGGGGAGAAATTGGAGGCAGCCTATGGTTCGGCAAACAAGGTATTCTGGCTCACCCTGCGCCTTCTTCGTGGAAAGAAGTCTCTTTCATCGCAAACTATTAAGAGTTCAGATAGGAAGCTTCTGAAAATGGAGGAGAGCGTGTTGCATAGGTGGAAGGAATACTTTGCATCTCTTCTTAATCCGGTAACAGCAACAACTGAGGCAAATGAGGTAGAGATTGGAGCAGAGAATAGTCATGGTAGTATTACTGAAGCAGAAGTCAGGTGGGCAATTAAGTCCCTGAAGACTGGCAAAGCTGCAGATCATGATGAAATCTGGTCCGAGGTACTAAAGGCCATAAATCAGGATGGTATGCTGTGGCTGACTCTTGTGTGTCAGGTTGCTTGGAGATATGGACAGGCCCCTAAGCAATGGCAGACAGGAATTGTGATCCCTATCTTCAAAAAGAGAGATCAGAGATATTGCAACAACTATCAAGGTATGCTATATTTGCTCAGCATTCCTGGGAAAGTGTATGCTTAATGTCTAGAGATGAGAAGTCGGGAAATAGTCGACTCCAAACTGTCGAGGGAGCAGTGTGGTTTCCGACCTGGCTGAAGCACGACAAATCACATCTTTGTTTAGGGCAAATTTTTGAGAAATCCTGGGAGCATGCAAAAGAGGTCTACACTTGCTTTGTGGACCTCGAAGAAGCATATGACAGAGTACCTCGGGAGAAGCTCTGGCAAGTATTGCAAGAGTATGGAGTGGATGGACAAATACTGGTTGCTATCATGTCTCTGTACGAAAGCTCTGAGATGTGTGTCCGGAAAAATGATATTAAGTCAAGACCATTCACCGTGGCTGTTGGACTCCACCAACGGTGCGTACTGTCATTATCATTATGGACTAGATAGACAGGGGCAGCCGAGGCGATGAGCATGTTTGTGTGGGCGACTGCCTAGTGGAGAGATTGCTCTTTGCTGACGATCTTGTCCTCTTTGGATCTTCTCGCTCAAACCTTCAGCATGCACTAGACCTGTTTGCAGCACATTGTCAAGGAGCTGGGATGAAGATCAGTGTGGCTAAAACTGAGGTTCTGGTCCTTTCAAGACAGTTTGCTCAGTGGACTCTCCATGTTAGGGGAGCCTCATTGAAACAGTTGGAGAAAATCAAGTATCTAGGGATTGCATTCACGAGTAATGGACGGCAGGAGAAAGATTTGCGTGCTCGGATCAGTGCAGCAAGCTGTGTCAGACGTGAACTGTGGCAATCGGTAGTAATGAAACGCGAGTGGGGTAACAAAGCCAAGCTTTCTGTCTTCAAATCTATCTTTGTCCTCATTCTCACCTATGATCATGAGGCTTGGTAATGACCGAAAGAGTGCGATGGCAGGTACAAGCGGCCGAAATGAGATTTTTGAGAGGTGTAGTAGGTGTTATCCTACTAGACAGAGTGCACAGCAGCACAATAAAGGAGTCTTTAGGTGTTGAGACGCTACTTCTCCACATTGAGAGATCTCAGTTGCGCTGGTATGGCCACATGGTACGGATGCTACAAACTGGCCTTCCTAGGCAGTTGTTATTTATCCAAGCTGGTCGGTAAGAGACTAAAGGGTTGGCCTAAAACTAAGTGGCTAGACTACATGGAGATTCTGCGTTCGAGTCGCTTGGGTATTACCAGGGACGACATGCACCTGATGGCAGAAGATCGCGATCGCTCGAGATCCTCTATAGGGCTGCTGCCCCCGCGACCATAATGGATAAGAGGGTTTGAAAAGTAAGTAACTCTACCCACTAATGAGAAGCTTTGCAACCAAGGACTGTCCATATCTCCAGATTGTCTACACTGCTCAGCCACAGAAGGCCAACGTCACATATTTTGCATTTGCCCAGTAGCCAGACCACTACAGGCAAGGATGAAGGACATCCTGCCTTTATTAAAGATCACCTTTGACAACATTATCTACATGGTTCCAGTCGCTGCCAACCTAATAATACAGCGGGATTTTTTCAGTATTAGTTCCTTCATTAAACTCCAGTTATGGAAAATGAGGCTGAACCGAGTCAGAAACAAAGCAACAACACCTGCCCAGATCTAGAATAGGATGTATTATAAGTCAAAGATTTTTCTCTTTGTCCAGTGGAATAGGATGAAAGCCCTTATTGCCAAAATGTTTGCCCAATTGAAGATATGCACTGCTCAAGCCAAACGTTATTAATGAACTTAGAACCTAGAATGTAACCTCTCATCTGTACCTGTAACTAGAATGTAACCTAGAATTGTTATTTAATTCACTTCTCATCTGTAAATCATCATTATTCATTTATATGATAATGAAAGCTTATATGATATACCCTATAGTAAACAGCATAGAGTAGACTGCAGTAATATATACTTTTCATATATTAGATACGGTATTGTTAAATATTGTAATGCCCTGCGTCGTTGTATGGGTGATACAATAATAAATAATAGTTATTAAATAAAAATGAAAAATAAAATAATAATTAACAATTAACAAAATAATTCATAAATAATAAGTAAAATCAAAATAAAACTATAAAAACAAATAAAAAGCTGACGTTTCAGATAGAGACTATCCTTTATCGAAGCAAAAAGGATAATTCTCTAAAGGCAATTAGAATATTAGAGAATTATTCTGAAGTTATGAAAAAAGTACTAAAGGACGCCTTTATATATACTTGGCATAGGGAACAGTAAGACAGTATTGGCTGAAAAAGCAGAAGAGGAATTTGAAGACGTGTTGGGATAGGCCAGGAAGAAGGACAAATAGGAAGTAATAAGAGGGCGACAAAAAATAATGCAATAAAATAACACATACAAAATTAAAATTATAAAATATTAAAATGATACAATAATACTAAAGATTGTTATAAGACAATCAGAATCATCAGTACATCAACTGTGTCGAACAAATCGAAATATCATTTGGATTAGTAATAATGGAGTGCAAGAAATAAACTGGACATTTCTCTTGAATTGTGTCCACTTTTATTTTGATAAGGACTCTTTATTACATCTCCATAAAGTTAACCTAGAATTCACTCTAACCTGGGGTCAACTCAAACAAAAAACATTGAAAAGACAAAACGTTTATATTAAAAATTAACTCTCAATAGATGAATAAAACTTGAAGACTAAGAAAACGGAGCTCTGGTAAGTAAACAAACACAGAGTAAATAATAAACACCTAATGTTCGAGTCAAAAGTATATCAACTTAGAAGCTTGATAATGACAAAGTTCGGTTTCCTTTGTTGCCAATGTTTTTGACTCACTCCTAAATAATACTTATTATTTAAAAAGGTATCTCTTGAAAAATTGTCTCCGACAGGCAAAGGCAATAATCGTAGTCTATAAGAAAAATGGACGAATTCACTAATTCATACGTGTAAGTATTTTATAATTAACTTATTTAAATATCGAGAGAATCCTATATTTTTGGTTCTGAGGTACGTTTCTTGATATTTTCTTTTTATTTCTTTTTTTCTTTTCACGTAAACGGATTACTTCATTCTAGGCAAGTTCTAAAAGAGATCAAAGTTCCCTGAAAGACAGTAAAGCTAAAGTGAGGGTGAAACTTTTACGAGTTCTGACTCTTTAAGGTCACACCATTCCAAATCAATTATGAGATGATAAAGGAAATCTATTATCAAACTCGTTGTCACGTTGACAATCTGAGGGTCTCTAGGAGGGATACTACAGATGGGGTTGACTGTTAAAGATAACTGAAGAAAGCAGATACTGCATAGACTATGGGTGATCAAGGATGAGATGGGAGGGGGGGGGGCTACTACGTACGTGGGTTACTCATGTGGATCAACATTCATTCGGGAAAGGAAGGAAATGGTAGTTTGAGGAAGGAATATGCGTGTAGAGCCCCTTAAATTATCGTAAACATACGAAGGACGCATCGTCATCATTTCGGTTTCCATGATAAAGGAAATGAAGCCATCATAATAATCCTGAGGTCAGAATGCATTAATTCACTTGTCCTAATCCCTTTAATCCAGAGTGTTAAAATGTTTGTTTCTCATCTCCTTTTCTTTTTGTTCCTATAAAGGTTTAGTTTTCATGAGAAGATGCATTTAGTTTAGTATTCTAAATTCCCCGATGATCCTGTGTTGAGCAAGGCAATCGATGAAAAAGTGAATGGATCCCTAGGCCAAAATCAGTTAACATTACGTTTTACCATGTCTCGAGGTGTCGAATTACACATTAAGCAGGATAAACAAGACAAGAATTAGGAATGACATTAAGGAAATCTAAAGTATAAATCGTTCAACAAAAGCAAGTTATTAACGAAGTTAATGTAAACTGATATTTTCATCTTGACGACCAACTTAAGGAGGGACTATATTAGTTCTTAATCTAACAACAATTAAAGAAGCAAAGATATTTTATCGTACCATTTGCTTTTCACTAAATTTAAATTTCATGGCAGCCATGCCTACCATGTTAACTGCTACAGTCTCTTTCCTTGTTTTCACGTTGATTCCATCAATTGGTTTTTTGTTGTTTTAGTTTACTAAATGCTTTTCCATTGTTTTCTACATCAACTTTTGTTATTTCCGCGTTGTAATAAGAATTTATTGTTGATGTTGTAACAGCCTACTTTTCTGCCCAAGAATTTCAGCGGATGTTTTTCGATAAATTAAAATTAAAACAAAAAAAATTTAATTGGTCCTTCTAAGGTTACTTTCCCTGCTTCCATTTCTTATGATTGATAATTGAGAAATTTCAGATGTTTAGATCTCCACTCGGAAGATTTGTTTGTGTGTTTGTGTGTGTGTGTGTGTGTGTATGTGCGTGTGTGTGTGTGAGTGAGAAAAAATCTGACCCGTCTTTAACATATTGAGCAATTGGTGTTAGCGACTTGGAAAAAAACTGATATTAACGGCCAAAGAGTCATGTTTGTTCACCTTCAGGAAAGGAAACAGAATAATTAGTGTAAATCGATGATTCGGTGGTAGATCGGGTCGCCAGTTGACCTTGTCGGAACGAAGTATTGCAATGTTTGTTAAGGTACGTGACACTTTATTCGTCAGTTCTTAGAAAATAAAAAAACTAAATGTTGAACATTAAATACTCTACGGAGTTCTACCTCAGTTAAATTAGTCGAAATAATTTGAAAGAAAACACTTAATTTGGTGAATAAAATCTTTATTAAGAAAAAACTTTATTGAATCTAATGTTTTGACTTGTGATATTTTATTCCACCTGAATCGGTTCGAGGACAATTTTGGAACATTTGGAGTATCCGACGCCTTCTATGCAAATGATCCAGCAAAGACAAGGTAAAACCTTTACTTATTCTTTTTTTGGAGCAGGGCTGAGTTCGAACATTGGCCATTGCCGATGGAATGACGATTCTCTTTTGATTCATTCATGAGAAACGATAAATTTTACCCTGGTTAGAAGAAAGAAAAATAATGGGATTAGATTACCGATTTTGACAGTATTTGAGCATAATGGGAAAATATTGAAATTAAGCAAAACTAAGTTAAGATTTTAATTGATAAAGATTTAAGAAATAATACTTACCTGTATATCAAAAGTCACTTACCTGGTTGGCATCATTAGCTGATTTATTTAGATTGTTTGATTGTGAACGGAATTACCAAGTAATTGGGAACATTTTGGCCTTACAGTGTCGTGGACTGTTTAACAAGTTTGAGATATTGCGTATTGGCTGACTGGGATACCGAAAATTTTAAATGTCTTATGACTCATGGGAGTCATATCCGTGAAAATTTTGAGAATCAAGCCTTTGGTAACAGAGTACTTATAAAATAAATAATGTACATAAGAACAAGACTGACCTGGTCGAACTGTGGATACCTTGATGCAAAGGAGTCGATGGATTCCACTGTTTCCACAAAGAATTTATTTATCATAACATACATGTACATTTCGGCTACAACGTAGCCATCTTCAGTATAAATCAATTTTACAGAGTAAGGTATCAGGTATTTAGCCTCAGCTAGGGCTGGTGGGAATGGAATGTGGAGGGGATGGTCTAGCAGGAATGTAATATACAGGGCAGTGCCTTTGATGTTTTGATAGCACACCCCCTCCACATTCCATTTCCGCTATACCCTGAGGTTTCCTGCTGTTGGAAACGGAACAAGGAACACTGATGGGCAGTTCCTTGAGCTCTTTTCTTGCCAATCTCTATCTTAATCATCTTGAAAACCTGGCTCAGACATTTTTGGCAACTTCCCGGAGGTCTGGTGTAGGTATGTTGAAGATATCTGTGGAATCTGCAAAATTGATGAAACAGACCTATTCCATGACAACCTCAATAAAGTGAGTCCCTCCATTAAATTTACGGTGGAGAGGACAACCTCATTGCATTTCTTGGATATACTTGTCTGCACAGATGGAGACGGGCTTATCTTAGACATTTACAGGAAGCCAAATTATATACCTTCATATATAAGATATGACTCAAACCACTGGTATGGACATAAGTTGGCAGCCTATAACCATATACCTGTGAGCCAAGAGAAGAGATTAGAAGAATTCAGGAAGATTAAGGAAGGGGTACGAAAAAACGGATTTACCGACCATATCATCGACAAACTCACTAAAAAACAACTCTTCAAGAGCAGGATCTCCCGATTTACGACACTACAACCTGAGAAGAAAGACAAAATTTTAAAATTGATGAACGCCAAATTCTTCAGATGGTTGATGATCCCAAGAAACTAAACTATTTGGAATCCTGGGAGATCATGAAAGACCAAGGTGACTCTTTGCTGAATCTAGACACAGGACCCATGGACCTCTCCTCATGGGCAGCTTTATTACATTATACACAGAAATCAACCCCCACCTAGTGAAGCCTTCTCCTAGGTCCGCGCTTCTTCTGACCAATGGCGTTTTTTACCTTCCAATATTTTTCCTATACTTCTTCTCATTGACTTAACTTTATTATAAATATCTGACACCTTACTCTGTAACATCGATTCATTCTGAAAATAGCTACATTGTAGCTGAAATGCACATCTATGTTATGATGAATAAATTCTTTGTGGAAATAATGTAATCCATCGTCTCCTTTGCACTAATCCTTTGATTTTGCTGAGTGGGACCACAGCCATTCATTCTTATTTAATGGTCCTGTAAAAGCGGGCTCACCAGTTGTATTTGGTCATCAAGCTTGAGAAATTCTTGCCTGCCATTGATCACGTAGTTTGATACTTACTTGATATAGAATGACCATTGCCCTTCATATGTTAGAACATAAAGCAATGATTAATTATAGGGGCATAATCTGAAGCCGAAATAATTTGGATTACTAATGTTATATGCCTTGATGAGCCGGAATCCAGTGTATTAACTCGAAAGTTATTAAACATTTTCTAGTGCAACCTTTTATGACGAAATTAGGTGGCCTATTCATCACAGAACAATATTAATGAGCTTGAAAGATGCATTAAACTTTAAAGCGTTCTCTTGTAGAAATATAAAGTGATCTGGTGTATGAAAAGAAATCGATTGGAATACCAAATAGACAAAATAATAACGTTTTTGCATTGTCCATATCGTATTAAGCTGACGTTAGATATTATGTTTACCTTGATAATGTTGAGAAAGTTTTCGCAAATAAAGAAGATCCAATTCATTTCTTGTTTGTGTGTCTCTTTTCCTTTTCCCCTTACCGTTTAGAATTTATCTGACCAAATTATTAGTTTATCCTCCCTTAGGTAGTGTCTACTCGATTTGCGGGGGTGGGAGTTACTGCAGTCGTCCACTGAACCGATGTAGGCGAGCTACAATATGCACACAGTTCACAGTAGTAATTAATAAACATAGTCTCTGGACGTCATTATATCAATAAGTCAATTAAATTGTCAAAGATTAACGGTCATACCACTGTTTTAATTAAGGCTTGAACGATGAGGAAACTGAGATCATAAGAGAAAACAACCAGCAAAATGAACACAGTAATAATGAAAGGCGTTGTATACCATAAAGTCAATTCAAATTAAATTAATCACAACATTTGTGGAAGGTAAATCATATACACAAAGTCAATAATCGTTACATCACAAAGTTCAAACAACAACGTTTTCATCAAAAGCCTCTTCATCGCAAATTAAAACAGTTCAATACGACGGATGATTATGATATGTAGTGGGGGATCGAAGCTGCCGCTACAATATATAACAGTTATGTTACTCTTTTCCGTCATGGATGAGAATGTCACTTTGTTTGCTGAATGTCACTTTCCTAGGCACTGGGCCCCTTCAACGCGCAAATGATGTCAGCTATGTCACTTGCATTCCTTATTGCGGAAAATCATTATTTCTTGCAGCGTCTTGTCAAAAGCTATATAAAAGGAGTTGAAATACGGAAAATGTTTATTTGTTATTCTTATGTTTATTTTTTTATGTTGCCACCCTAGTTCCTGGATAGGAAATGTCAATGCACAAGACTTATGCCCGCTGACGATTATTGCTGTTTATTACACAATTAGGTGAATGGATCAAAATTTCATGGAATAATATTTCCAATGATACTGTCGTTAAAGAGTTCAAAAAATGTGTTTCTTATAATATGGACAGCATTGAAGACTCCACTTTATGGGAGGAAAAAGAGGAAAAAAATCATCTCAAGTGATGAAAAATGTAAATAGAAAATTTAAATTTTATGTATTTATTATTTTTTTCATTTACGGTGTTTAGTTTTATAAATAAATTCTGTTTTGAAATGTATGTGCGATGTAGCATTTGATTACATTCACTCCATATATAGTAGCATAACCATGTCTATTCATTGAAAAAAAAAAAGCATGTGGGTTATAATAATCTTCCGCGCATTGAAAAAATAGAAGTCAGGTTAAATTTGAGAACTTTTGTTCCAAATGAAAATGACCAGAAAAAGGAAAATCGGGTTAAATTCGACGTCGGCATCTATTCAGATGAATACAGTAATACCCAAAATTAATTTGTAGAAAAAAAAGAACAACTATTGAATCATGAACTGTATAAAATAAGTTTAAGTATCTGTTTCTTTATTATACACTAAAATAACAAAGAAATAGAAAACCACTGTCCTCAATACAAACAAATGCGAATAAATAATATGAAAAAAAATTCATATACACATTCTTAGTTTAAAAACTGCACTAAAAAGTAAAAAATAATTTTTGGTGCTTCTCATTTAAATAGAAATTCATAATATTAAAAAAAAATGAAAATGTGTGGCAGCACGTTTAAATTTTGTATAATTTGTAACATGATTTTTTATTGTATCGTATTTTAATAATGTAATGAAAACATGTAGTATTTCCATTTTAAAATTTAATATTAAACACGCCGTAACACAAACTTTTTTCAATTTTAATCAGAGGCACCAGAACTATTATTGTAAACTTTTGTAATCAACTTTCAAACCACGCTTTTGCTATGTAATGCTAAAAATTGAAAATGCATATTTGATACGAATTTTGACGTTACTGGACTCTAGAAAAACTTTATTTCTGCTAATTTACATGATAATTGTGCTGTCAGTTAAGGAATTAGTTTTTCAAAGAGGAAGCCCCCTGTCTTTAATAGTACTCTGGGTGGTGAAAAAGTTCATTGCCAAACTAGGGTAGATGTACCAGTAATTGACAATTTAGGACATTGCTGTAAAAAGAAATTGTGTTCGTAAATCAAATTGCACTTTGAAACGTTTCTAGTTATACCATTAAATTGTAAATATAATGCAGAATGTGCAAATCTTTAAACAATTAATATATCTTTAAAACCTATTAAATTTTTTCCAACTAATGCATGACTCACCAGTAGTTGTCAGGCAGTTTCATCAGTAATTGACAATATTTTAATTACTCATTTTTTTGTAAAATATTTTTACAAAAAAAATTGTCAAAATTCAAAAGTAGCTGATGAAATCGAGCATTAATAACAATGTGTAAAGTATTTAACATTAACTAAAATTGTGCTTTTTAAAACTTAAGTTGTTCATATAGATCTTTCATCTTTCTTTTCTTTGAAAAAAGAAATCATATTAATCCCCTCCCATGTAGAGTGCTAGGACCATAGGCAATGAAGGGGTTTTCCAGTAGTACAATATCATCAAACCTTGGCCAACAAAATGTTCGTAGAAAAACTTGACTATTGACGATTGCTCTCCTACTTGCAAAATTCATCCAATTCATCCTATGCTACTTCTTATCATATTAAAAAGAATACCAGTAGGGTTTTTCTTCTTGGAAGATAAGTGTCCTGGGCTGCCTCCTGATCGTCTCTGTAACAAGATTCAGGGCCAACAAAAAGAATCGGTGAATAGGGCCCGGAAGATTAATGTCAACGTGGGTGATCTAGAAATTGACAGTCAAGTTCCTATAATTGACACAGCTAGGTCCATTACTGGAAACTAAGAAGTTACAACCGAAAAATGAAGAGCCAGAAACTGTAGATGGACATCAAACAACAGAAGACAGAGAAACCACTAATCCACATAAAGAATTTATTCTGATGAATACATATTTTGGCAGCGAAGCTGCCTTCTTCAGCGTCCAAATGAAGCTATGATCAGAGGGACAAGCTGTTCTGATGATAAGTGACAATCGACAATCGCACAGTGAAGTGTACATTTGTTAGGATGGGACGAAAGTAGCGCTGAACAAAACCAGAACAAATTCTAGATGAATTACATTGAGCTAATCAAGAAGCCTGTTCAACCCAAGTGGTCTTCCACATTATATAAAAAAGAATATAAGATTGACGATTGTCAGAAACAAAATACAAACGAAGTAAAAATTACAGCGAGAGGGAAGATTATCACATCTTCCAGTAGTCCGGGAAAGAAACGTTGCTTATATCTTTCAAAATTAACATCAAAAACGTGCCTCGGTTTACGATACTTTGTATGCCAGTTCATATTCATTGTTCTTCAGTATACAATTCACAAGTTTATTGTTTTGAGTCTTCATCTTCTCTATCTTAAACAAAATGAGGTCCAGTATAAACTTTCCGATATGGGCCATGTTTAAATCCAAGTGGATGGATTGGTTTCTCACCATCCTTCTGCCAAGCTGGGCAATGGACCTGAGGATAACATTCTGAAAGGACTGTAGTTCACTCCATCTGGTTTTACAGAAGGTCGCCCACGCAGGCATGCTATAGAGAAGTATGGTCCGGATAATCGACTTGTACAGAAGAAGCTTATTGTCAACGCTGAGGGCGCTGTTGTGACCCATAAGAGCTATGATACTATACTTAGTCCTCTTTGCTTTGTTCAGAGCATAGGACATATGCCGATTCCATGAGAGTCTTGAGTCAAAGATAACTCCCAGATACTTGTAGTTGTTCACCCAGTCCAGTTTCCTTTTGAACATTACATTAGAATCTGGGGGACGCTTGAGATTCCTATTGAGGTACAAAGCCTTGCCCTTTCCGACGTTAAGGTTCAACTTCCAGCAGTTAAACCAGTCTTCAAACTGCTTCAAGGCACATTGCAGCCGAGGGATAACATGAGCCGACTGGTGTGCATATATCACAATGGCAGTATTATCCGCATAAAAATACAGATTACAATTAACGGTTTTCGGGAAATCATGTACAAAGTAATTAAATAGCACAGACCCGAGGACAGAAACCTGAGGGACACCGGCCCATACAACACGGGACATGGAAAGATTTTCTCCAACTTTGGGTTGATAGGATCTGCCGTCAAGAAAGGATTTCACCAACAAAATCAAATTGGCAGGGACCCCTTCTCTGATCATTTTAGGTAGACAAGGCCCTCATGCCACACTTGATCAAAAGCTCTACTGACATCGAGAAATACCACCCCACAGTACCTGGAGAGATTCAGGCGGGTGTTCAGGTCTTCAATGAGCCTCCATATCTGCATCGGACAAAAGTGGGTAGCACAAAAGCCAAACTGCTCTTCCCAAAAAAGGTCATTTGTTAGACAGTGGTCTTAGAATCTGACGAGGATCGTTGTCTCCACCACTTTGGACATCCAGGGTAGCAGGCTAATAGGTCGGTAGCTCGCTGGAATTGCAGGATTTTGCCCCGGCTTGGGGATACTCAACACAATAGATTGCTTCCAAGCCACAGGGAAGTAAGAAAAATTCCAGCAGACATTAATGATATTAGTGAGATGGTCAATAAAGTACTTCTGGAGATTTATAAGGACGTTATTATTCATCTTGTCTCTTCCTGGAGCCGCCTTCTTTTTCAGTTTACTTATAATAGTGGTGACCTTTCCAGCCTCGGTGCTGTTTTTCGTTAAAAGCTGCAGGACTTCATCAAAGTTGACAATACCTTCTTCCACACGTTGAAACATGATTTGGCTCTCGGGCTTATCGTTGGTAGGAGTGACAAACTGAATTTCCAGTGAATCTGCAACGACTTGGGCCTTGTCCTGATCAGTTTGCACATAGTCACCTTGTGGTGTACAGAGTGCAAGAAGTGTATCATTCTTCTTCTTAACAAAGAAAAAAAAGTGGATAAATGTGATGTAGAGATAAATAAAAAAACTCTTTTTCCACAACAAAAATAGATTGAAAAGATACAACCTAACAAGCTGGAGAATTCTTTCGCTAGCAATTGCTACCATCATTCAGCAACCAGGAGTCCTGACTCCGAAGATCCGATGAGTGAATGAGTTCAGTTCACTGTTCAGTTCACTCGTCGGATCTTCAGAGTCAGGTCTCCTGGTTGCTGAATGATGGTAGCAATTGCTAGCGAAAGAATTCTCCAGCTTGTTAGGTTGTATCTTTTCAATCTATTTTTGTTGTGAAAAAAGAGTTTTTTTATTTATCTTTACATTCTTCTTCTTCTGTAAAGCTCTGACCATACTCCAAATGGACTTGTCACGAGCCGACAAGCTTTTGATTTTTTCATTCCATCTAGCATCGCGATGCTCTTTTATATCTTCTTGGACTCTTCTCACTAGCCTGTTGTACGTGCTTTTGAGTCAAGGTTCACGAATGCGTTGCCATAGTCTACGGGTCCTGTTGTTTATCCAGGAGTGAGTTGGATTCGATGAGAAGGTTTATTTTCTGACGGATACTTATTATCACTGTTGATACATCTGGTGATGTCATCAACAAGTTGATCGATGTCCTCTGTACAGTAAGCAATGTCAAGATGACAGCCATAGTCCTTAAGAATATCTTTGTAGAGATTCCAGTCGTGATGATGTATGAGTTTCTCTCGGAAATTTATGTCAACATTGTCAAAGTTCAACGCCACAGGCTTGTGGTCAGAAGAAAGTTCATCAATTGTGAAGACATTGTATGGTTTGAAGTAACACTTCAAGAGCGAGATGTCCAAACCATCACTACTAGAGGAGTGGTCGCAGTAGTAGGTGTCCTCCACAGGTCCACCAGCGATGATATCATCTCTACCTTGTATGTACTTATAGAAAATCATGCCATTGTATTTCTAGAGTTCCAGCTTGGGTGTTTGGCATTTAGGTCACCAGCCAGGATGACTGGAGTGTCACCACTGAAAAGTTCATCAAGCTCGCAAATGTCAAGATAATGTTTAGGTGAATTGTAGAGCACCACGAACTTCACTTCACCACAGGAGACGTCATTGATAATGATGGAGGCCGATTCCATACCTGCATAAGACGTGGAGACTAATTCTTGGTGTTTAATTCCCTTCTTAATGATGATAGCAGCGCCCATAGACACACATCTTGTAGCATTAGAAGCCATTAGATCCATACGGTACACACAATAGCCAGGTAGCTTGAAGTCTTGGCTTGGTTTAAGGTGAGTTTCACAGAGGAAAGCAACGTCGACTTCTTGTGTTATCAGAAAGTTGTGAAACTCGATACGCTTTCCGGGAATGCCCCTAGCGTTCCATATCACGCACCGAAGTTCACCTTTGTTGATTACAGTATAACGTTGTGCAGTCATACTAAAATTAGTTGGTAAGGAGCCCACTCAACTGTGGGTAAGTTTTGCCTAGATGTGAAAACAGATGAAAGATACGTCCTAATTGCTTATACATACCTGGTAGGTCGTTAACGTTTAGGCCTTTATCTTCCGGCGATGACACAGTGGCTGCATAGGATTTGCCTGCTGTCACTTTAGAACTAGGCATCCTTTGAACCTGGGAGTATTTTGGACATCTGATGCACTTTGGTGGGCCTTGTCCTTTGATGTTGGGGCAATCTCTTGACTGGTGCCCCTCTGCACATTTGTTACGAGGATCTTCCGTGCAGCCCATGGATACATGTTCGTAGCGCAGGCAGCTGTACACTATAGTGGCTTCTTGTTCTCTCGAAAGGCCTCCACTGACACTGCCAGCGGTCCAATACGTGTTATGTTTTTCAATGACTGGTTGTGTTCAGTGTTCGGGAGTAGAACCAAAACCATCGCCATATCAATGGATCCTTTGGCTTTTCTAAATCGAATTACCTTTTCTGGGAAGTAGTTGGCTCTTTTTAGGTCTTCTTAGAAGTCATTGAGGTCATACGTGACATCTACATTACGAATTACGTATTTCAAAACCTTCTCCGACTTTAGATGATGATGCTAATTTTGAAAATATTATCAGACTTAATTCCAGAGACTAACCTGTTGTGAGTTGCTTCGTCTTCACATTTAACTTTGACGGTTTCAGCTCTGCCCGTATGAACAGTGAACTTTTCCAATGGAACATGCTTATCGAACTCAGTTAAAATCGCGTTAAATGAGACGCCATGATTCCACACGATAATCGGCAGAACATACCTCTTCATGATCCTATGGTCTTTATTAGCCGAGCGATTCTGTCTGTTCCTCGGATTCCTCATTCTAGACGCGCTGATGACTTCTTCATTTACTCTAGAGACGGTCATTAGGTCATCGATCCTCGTGCCTTTTCTGAATTTTTTATTAGTGACACCAATCCAGGGACTGTCATCCACTTCTTCATCGGTTCCATCAGAGTGACTTCTCTTACAGCTACCATTTGTCGAACAGTCACTATTTTCTATTATATCCATAGCCTCCATACAATTAGAACAGGAAATAGTTTTTAAAACATTATTTACCTTGAAGTAATCAACCAGTTTGTCTTCCATGGAGTTAGCATTTATATCATCTATATCTTTCCACCTATACTTAGCATTTATTTCATCCCAGAGAGCCTCTAATATTTCATTCAACACGTTTGCAGCAAACCTAGCATCCAACCAGGCATCCCGGTAGACCTTTTCGCAGGACACAGTTTTACGTTAGTAAGTGAGAACATAAGTCCCAGAGAGCAGTGGGCACCTGAGCAAAAGAATACCTCTCTTGCATCAAGAATGGGAAATACTGCGTATCGAGATTCGCAGACCACATCCTGGACCAGAAACATGATTATCGGTTCGACGACTTTGACATTCTTCACAGTATGAGGGACCCGCAATTACTAAACTTCCTGGAGAGCTACGCGATCAGCCTAGAAGAACAAACTCTTGAACAGTGATAACGGCCCTCTTGATCTGTCCCATCTGAAGACAGTTGCCAAACTGTGTAAGTTTCAAACTCGCCCCACTAGCAACAACCAATGAGATGACTTCCTTAGAAGACCAATGACGTACAACCAACTGGTGACTTCAATACTTGACTATTTTTTATTTAAGAATAAAGAAATAAAAACACTCTTTGACCACAACAGAAATAAATTTGGAAAATACGACCTGGAAGAGCTTTTCGAGGGCGAAGCTCTCATCATTCAGCAGATTCAGGGAGTAAAATGAGAAAATCTTCTCTTTCTAAATCTTATTTCTTTATTCTTAATATTGTAATCCACATTTTTCAATTTATTATTTTTTCTGGTAATTTGCCTTTATATCACTCTGTTTTAATATTGTGCCAATTCCCGGAAAAAGTTTGTATTTTTTATTTGTTAGTCAATTATCTTGTGTAAATTCAGTCTATTTTTGTTATTTCTCTAATACATAATTAATTTGATTGGGCCTTTTTTCTCTTTTACCATCTCCTCCACTCCGTACACCACAAAGTGACTATGTGCAAACTGATCAGGACAAGGCCCACGTCATTGCAGATTCACTGGAAATGCAGTTTGTTACTCCTACCAATGATAAGCCCGAGAGCGAAATCATGTCCCAGCGTATGGAAGAAGAACAGTACATGTCAGCTTTGATGAAGTCCCACAGCATTTAAAGAAGAACAGCATCGACGCTGGAGAGGTCACCACCATCATAAGTAAACTGAAAAAGAAGAAGGCTCCAGGAAGACACAAGGTAAGTAATAACGCCCTTATAAATCTCCCGAAGAACTTTATTGACTATCTCACTAATATCATTAACGTCTGCTGGAAATTTTCTTACTTACGTGGCTTGGAAGCAATCTATTGTGTTGAGTATCCCTAAGCAGGGGCAAAATCCTATAAATCCGGCCAGTTACCGACCTATTAGCCTGTTACTCACGATGTCCAAAGTGTTGGAGAAAACGATTCTCTTCAGATTCCAAGACCACTGTCTAGCAAATGACCTTTTTCGGGAAGAGCAGTTTGGCTTTCGTGCTGCCCACTCTTGTCCGATGCAGATATGGAGGCTCGTTGAAGACCGGAGCACCCCCCTGAACCTGTCCAGGTACTCTGGGGTAATATGTCTGAATGTCAGTAAAGCTTTTAACCAGGTGTGGCATGAGGGCCTTGTCTACAAAATGATCAGAGACAGGTTCCCTGCCGATGTGATTTTGTTGGTGAAATCCTTTCTTGACGGCAGATCCTATCAAGCCAAAGTTGGAGAAAATCTTTCCACGCCCCATGTTGTGAAGGCCGGTGTCCATCAGGGTTCTGTCCTTGGGCCTGTCCTATTTAATTACTTTGTACATGATTTCCTGAAACCCGATAATTGTAATCTCTATTTTTATGCAGATGATACTGCCATTATGACATGGGCACACCAGCCGGCTCACGTTATCCCTCGGCTGCAATGTGCCTTGAAGCAGTTTGAAGACTGGTTTAACTGCTGGAAGTTGAACCTTAACGTCGGAAAGGGCAAGGCTTTGTACCTCAATAGGAATCTCAAGCGTCCCCCAGATTCTCTTGTTCTGTTCAATAAGAAACTGGACTGGGTGGACAACTACAATTATCTGGGAGTTATCATTGACTCAGGACTCTCATGGAATCGGCATATGTCCTATGCTCTGAACAAAGTGAAGAGGACAGTATCATAGCTCTCATGGGTCGCTGAAGAACTCATTGAACATGAACTAGCATACGAAGTATCGTAAACCGAGGCACGTTCTTGATGTCAATTTCGAAGATATTAGCAGCGTCTCCTTCCCGGACTATTGGAAGATGTGATAATCTTCTTTCTCCTTGTGTTTCTTATTTCGTTTGTATTTTGTTTCTAACAATCGTCAATCTTATTTTCTATTTTGTATAACATGGAAGAGCTCTTGGGTTGTTAAGGCTTCCTGACTACCTCTGTATATTTCATTTGGAGTTTATTCTGGTTGGATGAGCTTTGTGAAAGTGCTGCTTTCGTCCCATCCTAACAAATGTACATCTCACTGTTCGATTGTCGATTGTCACTTACCATCAGAACAGCTTGTCCCTCTGATCATAGCTTCCTTTGGATGCTGAAAAAGGCTGCTTGGCTGCCGAAATATGTATTCATCAGAATAAATTCGTTATGTGATTTAGTGGTTTCTCTGTCTTCTGTTGTTTAAGAAGTTACACATAAAACCATCATGTTTCCTGTATTATTAATATACATTCTCTATCACATTATTTTATTTTTGTTTGCTTTTATAAAACACAGAAATTGTCAATAATTAACAGGTTATATCTGGGTTTTAGTAGTTGACAGTGGATTGAAACATTTAACACATTGGTCATCTGAAATTCTGCTACTACTAAAGATATTGTCCTCTGATCACGCAAAAAGGTTTATGTAAAATTAATAACAAATATTGCAAAACATGCATGAAATAAATTCAAGTAATCAAAGCCTCCCGTAGTGGTTCATTACAAGGTTTTTTCGACTCTATAAGAACAATCAACATGTGTTTGCGGCCATGTGTTTCCTAGTTTTTTGCTGTTCTGGCAAGCCTAGTATATTGTTTAATAGGTGGCAACCCCAGTCCTTTATTTAAAGTTTTTAAATCGTGAACTGTCAATTTCTGGTACATCTACCCTAGAAAGGAAAATATTGATAATAGTATGAAATAATGAAGACAGGATAATAATGAAAAAACTCTTTTTATTGAAAGAAATTTTCGACTAGTAAAATAAAATGAAAATATTATGAAAGACCCAACAATACTCACGTTTCAAAAATACTTTTAGCATTGTTGTAAAAGGAATTTGCAAAGCTCGTCGCGATGTTTTTATGTTGAATTGGTAGTCTAACCTTGGGCAGTGGAGGAATGGCTTAGGAGAGGAGGGGTGAGCTCTTCTAGACTGATATAGGGCTCGACAAGTCGTTCTTTTTTTCAATGATACAAGGTTTAGTTTTTTTTTCTAGTTATCTTTCTAGTATGAGAAAACCTCCAAAGACCTAGATATTAGAAATTTTCAAGCCCTATCACTGAGATGAAACAGAAAATGCAATTAGGTACTAAACTAATCAATTAATTATTTGAAGAATTAGTTATTGCCAATGAAATGGAATGCAAATTCCGAAATGTATGGATAAAAAGTTGACAGGGTAAAGTCTTATTGGAAAAAGAAAATTTCGCCATTACCAAACCTTTATGGAACCGAAAAGAATCAATGGGAATTCGTAAAATCAAGCAATCTGGTAAGGTACAAAATATATCTTGGCCATGAGAATTTGGGACGAACTCGAGCTACCATTTCTTTGTGTTTTTCTTCGCAAACAAAATGGAACCTGGACTCCAACCAACAGCGCTTGAACATGGCGGACCAGGAAACCAAAAAGATGAGCAGGTCTCCGCGACGTATGACGATGATGCTTGTAAAATATAACAGCCCGATGTCGTACTTGAATCGAGTGATGCAAAAAAGCTTAACCGTAATTAGACCCATTTGCTAGGTAAAAGTAGTTTTATGCCCGGCGGTCCTCGCTCGTACTAATCAAATTAACATTGCAAGCAGTCCCCCACCCCTCTGACTTGCCTGTTTTTCCCCATTGGCATAACAGATTCCCTGGTAACATGGCAATTGTAACCTAAAACAGACCTGTAATAAACTGAAGGAGAAACATACTGTGACATAGTCCCTAGAAAAATAAGAGAAAAAAGTTATGGTCAATTGTAAGATTTTAGAAGTTAAGGTAAATAATTTTGTTCATGTTTATAAGCTTACCTATTGAATGAGATGATCCCTATGAAGAGTTCGACAGATGAAAAAGAAAAAAATAAAATAATTTAAAGTAATCCTGCCTAATGTTTTAAAAAGAAAAACAAAGGAGAGAAATTGTTGACTTAATAGAAATAAGACTCTGAACTATACCATGATTAAAACCTATTTGCTTAATGTGGTTGTATAAAAGTTTTCATATATGAGTTACGAACATTTAATTCAAAGTGCTAATTAATTTTTTTTAATTTTCTGAAAGCCATGGCGAAAGGGTCCCCGAAGGCATGAGGAAGTCTACCACCAGGAAGACCAGGTAGTGTTTTGATCTTTTACGTAGTTGAGTGCCATAACTGTTGAAACTGATTGCGATAACAGTGGAATTTTATTAGACAAAGAATATAATACTATAAATTTAACTATACAACGTCCCCGATTTGTGAAAGTTTGGACCGACTACTGTAATTGTATCAATATTGTATATTTTTGATCTATAAACCCCGGCGAATTAATCAGAATTATTGGTAGTATTGTAATTATTTTGGGTTAACAGACAGCAAAGCTAGGGTGGGTAAATTTAGAAAGGTGAAAGACAGGTTGTTTTTTTTCTTAAATGATCTCCCTATAAAATTGTAGCAAGTTCCCCCATACTGTACATTCAAGATCAGAGCATTACAGCTACAAAATGTGAAAATGAAGAAAACCTGAAAAGGTGGCCCAATCTCTAACACTGAATGTAAATTTTAAGAAAATTTGTTTTTAACCTTTTTTAGCTCGTATAAACTCATGTGAATGCACTAATGAATCGAATCAATCCATTCATTTCAATACTTTCAAATGCCACAAAGCAGGTTCTAGATACATAAAGTACAGACATTCTACGGAGGCGGCCTTCTCTATTCAAAGACCATATCATCAACTTACTTCTAAAACCTCGTAAGTCTAATTTAACAAATTTTTCAAGAGAGCATAAAAACTTCTTTGATATTGCATAGAACTATGTTTAATGTATTATTGTGATGGTTGACATTCAAAATTACAGATTTAAATTACAGATTACCAGTGATATCACTAGACTTGACAGGGGGCAGGGTGACAATTGCAGCGAGAGGGCATCATGCAGTGTCAAGGAATCTCATGGGGAAGGGAGGTGAGAGGCAGGAGCAAGACTCAAAGTGGAATGAATCCCATTATATTAGGAAATCAATACTTTATTCCTTAATGAAACAAATAAAAATTTCAAGCCATCCTCCTATGAGACAATTCATCTATGTTTAATTTTAAACCATTCTTTTACTGCAAATTGAAACTACAGGTAGACGATGATCAACCAATCAGGAATCATTGTTGTCCATGGTACGTGGGTTGGTCATCGTACCTACAGTTTCAATTTATGTACTTTGTACTTGTATTTATTTCTGTAATTGGATTGTAACTAGCTCTCTTTTACTATATAAGTGAGTCTGTAATTCTTCTCTGGTCTGATCTAGTTCTTGTACATGCTCAGGAAGGCAGCTTCGCTGCTGAAATGTGCATACGTTGCAATAAACCTTTGAGGTGGAATAGTGGTTTCCTGTTGTTCTTGTTAATCTGTGTCCACGGTTTCTGGCTCCATCCCCTTCTATACATTTTCGTGAAATTTTTTCTATATTTAATTATATTTTTTAAGATTTAAGCTAAGCTCAAATCACCACATTTAAAAAAAATTTACAAAAAAAACAAACAAACAGAAAATATATAAATTTAAGTCATTTGTAAAAATTAATAAATTGAGTTCCGGATTTATTTGAAAAGCTACTTGAATGTTCAGATCTACAGTATATTGAAGGAGAAATTCGAATAATGATTTAATGAACATTTTTGACATTATTATATTACTTTTAACATCATTAGAAATTGTTTTCATTAAGTTTCCTTGTCAGCTTTTTCAAAAGTTTAGTCAACCACATTTCTGAGCTTATCAGTTATTAAAGAAAAATAACAGATTTTATTAAACATTTAAAGAATATTTTAGAATCTATTATAATAGAATCATTTGTCAGTTGAAGGAGTGCTATTTCCCTTCTTCATAAGAGGAGAAGGAGAATCTGAAATCTCCACAGCATGTGCGATTGTTCGCCCCTGCCTTGGATTGCTAATATGACAGATGGTCCAAGTGAGCCTCCATTGGGATCATCACCTGAATTATTCACATCCTATGAGTGAATGATTCTTCCATCTCTGCTAATTGTAATATTGAGTATATTCAAAAACCCTATACGTCATCAATACGTAATGAAGAACGTCAATTTGGGATGCATAAACTTTTGTGTAGAAGAAGTAGAGAGTTGCCCGTTAGATCCAGAGATGAACAGATGAGTTTAATTAGCTCTTGAGATGTAAAAGCCGTTAAGGCTGAATACAGATGTTCCTGAACAGTGTTTCAGATGAGATCTAGAAGAATGTCATCTCTACATGTTGTTAATTTCTGAAGACACTAGAAAAACCAAGCATGTCATTAGTCACATTAGACTGTTCCCTAAATATGGAAAAGAGTTGATCACAAACAGGGCCAGTTGCCTACAACCAGAGACTTGCTGCATCCTGCTTAGACCTTTCTGCAGAAACCTTTCTGTGGGTCACTCCATGACCTATAATGAGAGTCTAAAGATAATCCCGTAACAATCCTTTTATTTCTCATGGCCATCAACCATTATTCCGAAATACTAAATTGTTTTTTAATATTTAAATGGCTTCTAATTGCAATAATGATTAAAGTTATAGCTATAAAAGTGTTTAATGGGAAATAAATTTTTTTCTTAGTGGGATTTAAAAGGAACTAATTATTGGGAGCTATTTTTCACCTAGCCAACTACCTTTCCAGCTGGACCTGTATGCAGGGAATCTTTTTATATGTGGAGCATCAGGCTAATTGGAGTTGCTGAGCCCCGCTCTACTTAGATATTGATTTTCATAAGCAGTTTTGACATAGAGTCACTATTACATATTATTTCCAATTGAACCACGAGCCCCCGCATAATTTGTGCAGTCGACAGGATGGTTTTTATACTTATGAGGTATAATAGTCATATTTGTCACAGTCGACATATGATAGTGTATTTTTAATGAGAAAGAATAGCCTTATTTGGTGCAGTCATTTACAGGATGAATAATTCATTAATTTGAAAAATTAATTGAGAATTAGCATAATTAATGTTGAATAATTAAATTGAGCAAAAAATTTTAGAAAAAAATTCTTTCTTGCCATAGATTGTTCTTATGATAGACTATTAGTAATGCATAATGGTTTATTGCCATAAACATCATATTAAGATATTATGATTGATTTTATTTTACTTGTATGAATAAGAAACTTGGTTATGTTTGTCTGCTTCAACAACATAGATTATTTGCACAGGCTTCTAAATATTTTAACAAGGCGTGAGTAGAAAAAGCAAGTTCTTATGCTAATTAAGAGACGTAGTGCTTATGTGTTTATTGTTGTCATGCTTGCAGAGTAAAGATTTGTTTGGAGAAGTATTTTTTTTATTTTACATTCATACACGTAGCATCTCAATTGCTTTATTCTTGTGTGATTTTGATAAGTAGATTTAAGTTAAGATGATTGTAGTTTTAAGAGCGATTTTGATTAAGAGTGATTTTGATTAAAAGCATTGTTGGGTTCAGATATTAATTAATTCGACTGGGAAGGTTAGTGATTAGGAAAGAATCAGCATTATGGCAAATAACAATAATATTATGCAAGTTTTAAGCTTATACACTTAAGTGCCAATATTTGGTGGGACCAGCAATGTAAATGAATATTTTCGGAGACTTGAAGAGATCTCCGATGCTGGAAATTGGAGTGCAGATACAAAATTTAGAATGGCGAAGATAAGAGGTAAGCCTTCAACCCGTTCCCATAAGGGCTCATCCAATGATTCCCCTGGCGAACATTCAGAACCGTTGATACCAACATCATTAATTGAAGCATCTTTAATTGACCTATTGCAGTCATCCCACTTCCAAAAAATATTCATTGAGATGTTCACTGATACATTAACTGAAATAATTAATCAACGCATCCAACCAATAATCAATGAATCAATCGGACGACTTTCAAATTTCGAGGAAAAATTAAATTTACTCCAAGAAAAACTTAATTCTTTACAAGGCGAAATTTCACAAAAATCAGACGAACTAGAGCAATATTCAAGGCGTAACAACCTTAGAATTTTAGGAGTTCATGAGACAAAAGATGAAGATCTCCGAACAACAATAACTAACTTATGCACTGAAAAACTTCATCTAGAATTGCAAAACAGTGATATCTCCATTGTCCATCGTACTGGCAACCACCGACCTGAAAATCCTCGGCCGATCATATGTCAATTTATCTCCCGTGACAAACGTAATATCCTACTAAAAAACCGATATAAATTAAAAGGAACGAAGATCCTCTTCGTGGAAGATCTAACCAAAGCACGTCTTCACCTATTTCAGGAAGCCAGAAGACTTCTTGGTCCCAGGAAGGTTTGGACTTATAATGGCCGGATTTTCACGAAAGACCACGATGATAGAAATACTACTATCACTAACATCAATGAACTAAATACATTTGCTAAATCAAATCAAACATTGAAAAATACTTAACTTAATAATAGCTTCTATTATTTTCTTGTCACACCGTTGTACTCTAACACTTTGATTTTTAATTTAATTATTTCATATTAATCTAACTTTAACTTATTTATTTTTGATAATAATTTTTCTTGTACCACTTTGTTATTGTTATTTTTTTCTTTCTTCCCTCCGTTCTCTAATAGTTAAGCCCCCCTTTATTCCGCTTCTCTTTTTCGTTTTTTATTTTCTGATCAATTTTTAATTATTTCCAATATGACCTTCCACCTCCCTGGTACAATATCTCTTCATACTTTTTCTGAGGCCATATTAGACAAGAATTCCTTTTCTATACTTTGTCTAAATATTCGCAGCGTACGTGCTAACTTTGATGAATTTCTACTCTCACTCACTACCTACCCTGCCGTCTTAAGTTTAATTGAAACCTGGACTGCTACTACTTCTGATATCCCTCATCTACCAGGATATAATAATTATTCTATCTCAAGAAAAACACGTAGAGGTGGAGGTATCTGTTGTTTTATTAGCAATGAATTTCCATTTGAGGTTATTGAAGAAGGTACCTGTGTCAATGATGACTACGAATTCCTTACCTTGTAAGTAAACAATACATTCTTTATTATTAATATATATCGTCCTCCAAATTCTAATTTCAGTAATTTCCTAATCTATATTGAATCTCTTTTGGACTCGTTACGTCTTGCTTCTAAAAAATGTATTATTTTAGGTGATTTTAATACCGAATTTCTTTCCCCTTTACTCAGAAATACTACTGAACTATTGTGTCTATTAAATAGCTTTGGACTTTCACCTACAATATCCTCTCCTACACATTACTCTATTAGTAGCAATTCCTTTAGTCTAATTGATCAAATCTTTACTAATATTACGGATATCACCTAAAGCGGAACAATTGACTTATTAATTTCTGATCACCTCCCCTTATTTCTTATTTATCCAATAAGTAAGAGGTGGTCTACTACTCAAAAATTTACATCTAGATTATATACTTTAAACAGAACACAAATCTTTGCTTCTTATCTACAACAAACGGATTGGGACACATTATTGCTAAACAAATTCAATTCTAATTTTAACTTTGAAACATTTTTTAAACATTTCATGAGTGGCTATAATAAATATTTTCCTATAATAACCTTTATTCGGTCCTCATCTAGTCCGAAAAAACCATGGATCTCAGAAGAATTACTAAGACTGATTAATAAGAAGCGCAAGATTTATAAACAATATATCAAAAATCCTACAAATATTAAAAGAAATCATCTTAGGGCTATTACAAAACTAGTGAAAAATTCTATTTAAACTGCTAAACGAAATTATTATGCTAAGCTTTTTTCCTTAATAACCAGTCCCAAAGAGAAATGGCATCAAATTCAGAAGGCTCTATCGCTCCCAAAAAATAGAAGACTCCATTCCTGCTTTAATAATGAATGTTCGAGTCCAAATCTTCTGTCTTTTTTGGAAGCGCTTTTTCCATGCTCCCTAGTTGAAAGAAATAATATTATCAATAATTCTATTTCATGTTCATGTCCAGAGCCTCCCAACTCTTCACACGAATCTTTTTTTCCATCCCCAACAACTCCCAATGAAGTCTTAGTAATTCAAAACAAATTCTCAAATTCTAAAACAACAGATATTTATGGCCTTCGACAAGATGTGATTATTAGTATCGCCCCTTATATATCATATCCTCTTTGTGTTCTCTTTAATATGTCTCTCTGTAAAGGAGAATTCCCAAAATTACTTAAATGCGCAAAAGTCATTCCAATTTTCAAAAAAGGAGATAGCAATGCTCTTAACAATTACAGACCTATTTCTATTCTGCCTTTCTTTTCCAAAATATTTGAAAAGCTATTCTATATTCGCTTAAGTAATTTCATTCATTCTCATGATTTCATATCTCATGCACAACACGGTTTTCGCCCAAATAAAAACATCTCCACAGCTCTGTA
Source organism: Rhysida immarginata (assembly GCA_023313115.1). Taxonomy (NCBI): domain Eukaryota; kingdom Metazoa; phylum Arthropoda; class Chilopoda; order Scolopendromorpha; family Scolopendridae; genus Rhysida; species Rhysida immarginata. Next base: position 649,637 of record JAHWFO010083400.1, read on the forward strand.
TGAAGTATCCGAATATATTAATATTCAGATGGCTCAAAAAAAAATTGTATTAACTTTGTTTCTTGATTTTAAAAAAGCATTCGATATGGTTCCCCATGCTTTATTAATAAATAAATTAAATTCATTATATGGCATTAGAGGGCTACCATTGAATTGGATAGTTTCCTTTCTTTTAGATAGAAAATATTCACTTAATATTAATTCAAAATTTTCTCCAAACTTAATCAGTAATCAGGGTGTACCCCAAGGTTCCATTCTGTCACCACTACTGTTCTCTCTCTTTATAAACGACCTCTTATAGAATTTTTCGAAAGCTTAGCCATTCAAAAAACAGATAAAAAATTATTACTTAACTTATATAGGGACCCTATTAGCGAATTACCATTGATCAAATGGGCGACGCACTTACCCAATCAATAAATTTCAGTTGGATCTTTTTGTCTTGATTGGCTTCTGTCCGTTATAAATAGTCATGTTCTATTCCATGACAGTTCTCTCTAGTTCTCTCGAGGTGCTTCTTGGCTGCTGAATGATGAAAGCAAAGCTTTCGAAAAGCGCTTATAGGCTCAGGTTGTATTTTTTCATTTTATTTTCGATCTTTTTCTTTTTATGTTTGTTCAATTCCTGTTTCGTTGTGGAAAAAGAGTTTTATTTTATTCTTAAGTTAATCAACAGAAAAAAGTACCTTAAATTATTTAATTTGGAACATATAGAGGGAGATGATAGGCATCAATTGGAGGATTTGTTTTATGATTATAGGGCATGTTTCTCACAGACTGCAAATGATATAGGATTTTTACCAGGTACCTCGCACAGATTTGATATGGGTGATGCTAAACCTATTGCTCAAGCACCCTATAGAATCCCATATGCCCATACAGAAATTACGGAGAAATTAATTGATGAATAGTTGCAAAATGACAATGAAACTCTCACGTCGCCATGGGCCACATCAGCATTGTTAGTCAAGAAAAAGGATAATACTTTCAGATTTATTGTAGAGTATAGAAAGTTGAATAAGGTTATTAACTTTCTTGAACCTGGAGAAGCCATTTTTGGCTTCTGATCAAAATAATCATGAAATGCACACAGCTCGAAATTTAAAACTCAATAACGTTAAAACTTTTGCTACTTTTATCACCAATTTATTTATATAATCTACAAACCTTCCTTTAAATTATCTGTTTGATAGTAGGTACATGCAAACATTAGAAGTTTAATAAAATAATATTTATAACATGCTGCTAACATAATGAAGAGCATTGCAACTCAACAAAATAGCGATGTATATCTGATTTTATAAGTAATTATCTTATGCAGCTACATATCTCAAACTGCTTGTATATTTCAACCCCTACATTTATTTTCTAGTAATAGGCAGAAATATTTATCAGATTGTAATTATAAATGATATTTAGACTTACTCAGAGCACTGGAGCATAAAGGAAAATTTTATCATATTTCGTATGCACTGATACCTCCATTACACAATATCGCATTCCAAAATGGGAAAAACCATTTCAAACAACAGCAAAAGATACTCTTGCTTTCAATGTCTTAATTATTTTTAAATGAACGGATATATATTTAGACAAGGACGAGACACAAGAACCCTGCAATACAATAATTAGGTATTAGTAATACGGTATTAGCTAAAAAACAAGAAGAGAAGAAATGAGATTAATTAGAAGACATGTTGGGATAGGACAGGATGGAGGACAAATAGGAAATAATAAGAGGGGGGCGATAAAAATGCAATAAGATAATACATATGAAATTAAAATTATAAACAAGGTTAGGAATGATAGGGTGCCAAGCAAAAAGATTTCCGTAAAATTCTCTGAATTTCCCTTAATTTTTCCTGATAATCAGCAGACTAAAAAGGCTATAATAAAATCCAAAATTTGAACAATGTGAATAATATTCTATCATGATAGCCTTTCTTTGTCTGCTGATGATCAGGAAAAATCAAGGGAAATTCAGAGAATTTTACGGAAATCTTTTTGCTAGGCACCCTATCCTTGTTTATAATTTTAATTTCATGTATGTTATTCTATTGCATTTTTCTCGCCGCCCTCTTATTATTTCCTATTTGTCCTATTTGTCCTATTTGTCCTCCATCCTGTCCTATCCCAACACGTCTTCTAATTAATCTCATTAGTATTATGCAAACTATATATAAACCCGTCCGTTAGTACACCTTTCATAACTTCAGGATAATTCTCTAATATTCTATTTGCTTTCAGAGAATTATCCTTTTTGCATTGATAAAGGATAGTCTCTATCCAAAATGTCACTTTTTATTTTGATTTTGATTAATTATTTTTATTTATTATATCTTATTTGTTATTCATTTTGCACTTTTTTAAATTAATAACTATTGTTTATTTTTAAATGGATTTAGAAAATATTACAGTATTTCGATATAAAAACAAGCCCTTGCAATTGTCCTCGCTGAACAAAGGAAAATTGAACTGCGCGCCACTGCTTGTAATAGGGGGAGCTAATCACATGGGTAACGCACGAGATAGCTGTTTCATGCTGTTAAAGGATGTGTTTATGTTAGCCAGCTCAAATTACAATTTGACATGAATTCAAATGAAAATTCATAGAAAGGTAACTTATAAACGTATTTTAAAAATTTCTTCACCCATCTGTCATGAATAAAACCACCTAAAGTACTGTTTTCATTTTTCATGCACCATTTTGTATAAATACTGAAAAAATTTTGAAATTGCGTGTTTCATTTCTGTGACATTAACTAACGATTTTTATTAATTTTTCCAAAAAATTAAAATATATAATATTTAAATGAAATCAATGCTATAAACTAAAAAACATCTCCTATTTATTACAAAAATTTTCGGTCCTAAAGGTTCATTTATTAATTTACAAAAAAAAGTTTCCCGAGTTACACACTTTCCTTCAAAAAATAGTGTGGCATAAGACTGTTAAACCAGACATCTATTCTTTGCTGTTCATATCAGAAAGCTTATCGCTTCTAAAGGATGCCAAGGTATTTAGCATCCTAGATGCGAACCAGGGGTACTCTCAGCTTGGAATTATGGACAAAGAGAAGACTGGATTTATAATTCCAGGGAGTTATTACCAATTTCAGCTTCTGCCTATGGGTCTGGCAAATTCCCCAAGTATCTGGGAAAGAACTGCAGCACACATTATTAGGGGCACATCGTGTGGCAACCATTTGAAACCACTCATGCCCAACTCGTCTCAAAATTCTCTGCGAGGCACGCATGGTCAAAACGAACGCGCCTCAAAAATACCCCGCTCTCAACCAAAGGCACCCATGAGTGACCGCACGAAACCCTAGTCTGGAGCTGGGTCATTCCATGGTCCGCTACGGTCGTTTAGAAATCCAAATGGCAGAGCGATTTAGAGTGGGAAAAATCGTGGTTTTCGATTATAATTTGTGAATAAAGGAGAACTTAATCGATATTTATTATTCACTAAATACATTTTATATTATTTAAGTTTATTTTAAATATATATGGTAGTATTTTAGTATCATATACACTGGCCTTTCTATGGTTTCGATTTGAAACGCTATTGGTACTCGACGTTCATTTTAGCCACTATAATTCCCATACAATATAATGAATATGGACAAAGAACTTAATTTTAAACTAATTTAATGGACTGACACCATCACAAACAGCAATGAACACAAAGATGCATGAATGACCTGTAATTTTAAAATTATTTGATAAATTGATTGATGGCTTTTGAGAGTTTTCGAAAAATCATACATATTTTTCATATATTTTTTTGTATATATATTTTTCAGAGTTTTGTTACGTTTTACTTTAATTAGGTTTTGATATATTTATAAATTCACATGAGTTTTTATATAAATATTTGTATAAGTTTAATCATTATTACAATACTTTCATAAATAATTGTATTAATTTGATATATTATAATTTTTTTCATAAATTTTTATAGATATATTGTCATTTAAATGAAATGAAGTAACTCTCATTTAGGTTGGTTTTTTTGTTTTTTTATTATTATTTTGCTTTTATTTATTATTTTTTAAAAGAAATTTATTAAATAGCAATCGTGCAAACAGCAAGATATTTTCCCTTTCTTATTTTCTTATCTTCAATGTTTGAGACAATACAAACGATTTTCAATTGCAAGGTCTTCATCATGACATTCATGAGATCAATGTCGCCATTGAAAATCTTGGAATCATCTCAAAGTCCTCAAGATCACTCTCGAGCACATAAGACTATACCGCATGATCTGCTGGTCGCGCATGGTTACTTTTCAGATACACCTTAGGAAGGTTAACCTTTTCCTAGCAAAGGTGGCCTAATCAGGCCATCTGTAGCTATGTCAGGTCCATATAACACATTACAAAATTTAAATGCATATAACTGAATTTTTTAGATGCACTTTATTACTAGTGTATCCCTTCAAACTTTAAAATTAAATGAGAAAATATAATAAAAAAATGATTTTCCACATGTGTTGTCAAAGGAGGGGGGGGTGAAATCATGACTATAAAAAAATGCCTATAAGAAATTTTCTATTATCGATAAAAACTCCAAACTGCATTTGTTGAATTCTTGAAAGCTTTATAATTAATTGCAAATAAATTATATACCCCAAATTTATTAATAATCAATAATATTCGAAATTTTAGAAAGCTTGAGTATCTTGTATGGAGAGCCTTAGCAACATCTAAAATTACAAATTTATTTTAAAATTCCAGGGCACAATTGAAACATTTAATGATTGAATTATTTTAAAATGATTCCTTTTATTTATGTTTTAAATTTATTTTTCATAAACTACATTTTATTCATAAGTTATTTCACAAATATTAAAACCATTGCTATTGAGATCGTTTCTTTATGACATCATTAGAGGTTGTTCCCTTATCAGAAAATAAGGAAGTTAGATAAGGCCACGTCATTGCTTTATCAAAGAAAGAGATTAAAATCCTATTATGCGATTTTCTAGCTATTGTCATGCAGATGTGACCCATATATCAACAAATTACGTATATCTTCGAAAAAAAAGTAAAAATATTGCACATTCAGTTATATAAAAAATCATTAAAAAAAACAAATGGAGATATTAAAAAAAAAATTCGCATTATTTAGAAAAGATTTCTCCCTAAATTTTGGCTATTTTCAAATTAGAAATTATTACATTTGTAATTTTTTAAAAAAGGTTTAAAACCAAGTATTTCAAATAGAAAATATTCTTATACATTTTAATGTATTGTTTAAAAAAAACCATTACTTTTAATCGATCAAAAAAATTACTAATCAAAAGCAATTATATTCAAGATCACAAATATAAAATTTTAAAGCAGTATACCAGTTATTGAATTTTTAAAAAAATATTTTCTATCATCCTGTAAGAAAATTGTTTTCTCAAGAAAATAGCGGGCTGGGAAAAGGTTAAGTGAAATTTCGTGTTAGTCTACTTAGATGACTTCCTGGTATGCAAATGAAATCGGGAAACGAATTTAAAAATGAAGCTGAAAAAATGCCAATTCATATAGCCGCAAGTATAATTTTTGGAACATCTTTTATGAAAGGAGGGTATAGCCCCTGATCAAGTTAACATAAGGCTGTATGAGATTTCCCCAGACCTAGAAACGTAAAAGAAATTTGAAGTGAAAAAACGAGGGTCTAAAGAGATGCGGTAGAAACCTTTATTTGCCTGACGCGTTTCAACTAGACGTTATCATCGGAGGCGGTTAAGCTAGGTAAAAGAAATAGTCATTTCTAGGCCTTGCTGGTTACTACAGGAGACATATTGACTCCTTCAGTAAAATAGTGAAACCATTGACGAATCAAACGCAAAAGGATGTCATTTTCATATAGAAAGTAGATGCGCAGGATGCTTTCAATGCCTTAAAACAGGCCTTGATCACTGCATCAGTCCTCCGAAGCCTAATTTTTCAAAAGAATTTATAGTCTCCGATGACGCGAGTGACAGTGCTATGGGAGCGATTTTGTTGCAAAAGTTTGAAGGAGAGGAGTGCCTATAGCTTATCAGCAGATTGTTGTTTTTTTTCGTTTAGTTGTGATCACAGGCGATTGAAGAGGTTATTCTCAATCCGTGATTCCACATTTAAATTAGCTAGATGGAACTTACTAATTCAAGAATATGACTTCAATATTATTAACGAGACCGGTCAGCTTCCTGGAAATACAGATGCATTAAGGGTGGTATCACTATTTCTCCACCTCGAGAAATGATCAAAGTTTCTTCACATAAGGAATGAGGTGCAAAGTCTCCTTGAATAAATTCAATTCCATTCAACTAAACAGGTGGTGGCCTTACAGTATAACAGAGGGACATCAGGAG
>JAHWFO010083400.1:660987-678116 GCA_023313115.1 Rhysida immarginata
TTAAAACTGCAGTGATTACTTCGGCTGCATTGTGCTGTGGTCAGAAGCGGCTGAGTGTGGCGCAGGGCAGTGAGAAAAGGACTGCGTGGTGGAACAGTGAAAGCCAAGAAGCTGTCAAGGCAAAGAAAGAAGCCTATTTGCTATGGCTGGCAAATAAGTCAAATTCGAGTCGAGTGCGGTACACAGAGGCGTGAAAAGCAGCAGCAAAGACAGTATCAACAGCTAAAGCCAAGGCCTGGGAGAGATTCGGGAAGAAATTGGAGATAGACCATGGTTCGGCAAACAAGGTGTTCTGGCAGACCGTGCGCCGCCTCCGTGGAAAGAAGTCTCTTTCATTGCAAACTATTAAGAGTTCAGATGGGAGGCTTCTGAAAACGAAGGAGAGTGTATTGTGAAGGTAGAAGGAATACTTTGCATCTCTTCTTAATCCAGTGACACACAACAACTAAGGCATACGAGTGCACCTTCGAGTGGAAAATAGTCACAGTAGTATCACTGAAACAGAAGTCAGATGGGCAATTAAGTCCCTGAAGACTGGCAAAGCTGCAGGTGATGTTAAAGGCCTTAAATCAGGATGGTATGCTGTGGCTGACTCTTGTGTGTCAGGTTGCTTGGATATCTGGACAGGCCCCTAAGCAATGGCAAACAGGAATTGTGATCCCTATCTTCAAAAAGGTAGATCAGAGAGATTGCAACAACTATTGAGGTATCTCTTTGCTCAGCATTCCTGGGAAAGTGTACGCTAAGTGTCTGGAGAAAAGTCGGGAAATAGTTTATTCCAAACTGTCGGGGGAGCAGTGTGGTTTCTGACCTGGCCGAAGCACAACAGATCACATCTTTGGTCTAAGGCAAATCTTTAAGAAATCCTGGGAGTATGCAAAAGAGGTCTATGCTTGCTTTGTGGACCTCGAAAAAGCATATGACAGAGTTCCCCAGGAGAAGCTCTGGCAAGTGTTGCAAGAGTATGGAGTGGATGGGCAATTACTGGTTGCTATCACGTCTCTGTACGAAAGCTCTGAGATGTGTGTCCGGATAAATGGCAATAAGTCAAGACTGTTCACTGTGGGTGTTGGACTCTGCCAAGGGTGCGTACTGTCGCCCCTCTTGTTCATTATCTTTATGGACTGGATAGACAGGGGCAGCCAAGGCAATGAGCGTGTTTATGTGGGCAACTGCCTGGTGACAGGTTGCTCTTTGCTGATGAACTTGTCCTATTTGCGTCTTCTTGCATAAACCTTCAGCATGCACTAAACCGGTTTGCAGCCAAATGTGAAGAAGCTGGGATGAAGATCAGTGTGGCTAAAACCGAGGTTCTGGTCCTTTCAAGACAGCCTGCTCAGTGCGCTCTCCATGTTAGGGGAGCCTCATTGAGACAGGTAGAGAATTCAAGTATCTCGGGATTGCATTCACGAGTAATGGATGGCAGGAGAAACAAGTGGATGCTTGGATCGGTGCAGCAAGCTGTGTCACACGTGAACTGTGATGATCCGTGGTAACGAAACGCGAGCTGGGTAACAAAGCCAAGCTCTCCGTCTTCAAATCTATCTTTGTCCCCATTCTCACCTATGGTTATGAGGCTTGGGTAATGACCGAAAGAGTGCGATCGCGGGTACAAGTGGCCGAAATGGGATTTCTGAGAAGTGTGGCAGGTGTTACCCTACTAAATAGAGGAATCTTTAGGTGTTGAGCCGCTACTTCTCCGCACTGAGAGATCTCAGTTGCGCTGGTATGGCTTAGTGATACGGATGTCGCAAACTAGCTTTCCTAGGCAGTTATTTTCCAAGCCGGTGGGTAAGAGACCAAGGGGTCGGCCTAGAACCAGATGGCTAGACTAAATGGAGAATCTGGGTTCGAGTCGCTTGGATATTACCAGGGAGGACATGTGCCTGATGGCGGAAGATCGCGATTGCTGGAGATCCTCCATAGGGCTGCTGCCCCTGCGACCCTAACGGATAAGCGGGTTTGAAAAGTAAGTAAGTAGGTAAGATTTTGGAATTTCTTTTAAACTGACTTACAATGATATGTTTATACTCAGTTGCTGACTGTTATTTTTAGCTGTTCTGTCATTTACATAAGCATGCTGCTTGGAAGTGACCGTATATTGTCATGACATGCTAGCTGTGTGCCCTTGGATTGTTGCTAGAGAAAATATAAAGTCAAGCACTGAAGAATTTTTTTCACTACTCTGCCACTCCTCTACTTTAACAGTTGTTCTGTTTCTGCCAGCTATGGGGAATTGTCATCATCTGTGGACACTTCAGATCGTTCCATAGTTTCGGATGGTTCTTCAAAGATAACTTTAAATCACTTTTCCAATCTCTGTTCAAAACTAGATATGTAAGATTTTTCCATTCTTTTCCTTTTGCTCCTGTTGAGACGGACATGTTTCTTAAAGACTATGACCCAGATTGTTTTGGCTTTGCAAATCTTTCTCTTCTTCAGAAGTGATTTTCAGTTACAGTCTTTTCTGATGTTTGCCATTGGATCCCATTGGGGCATGAATTATGATTAATTCGGACATTGTAACCTTTTAAAAGCTTTTAAGTTTTCTACTTTCTATCTTTTCTGATCTTCCATTGGCCCAATGCAATTCAAAATTTCTTTTTTCTTAATAATTTTTCTTTTTTGGGGGGGGGGCTCTTGAGTTATAAATTCCTGTCCCAGAACTTTTCTGGCTTTATTCTGTAATGGAGAGGGGTAATCCCTATTTTTTTATGTGTTATGTTTATTTGTTTTTTAAAACGTTTTCAGACAAATTTAAAATCCAATTCAGTGTGAATGAACATTAAAAAGCTGTATGCTAGCTTATAATAGTTTCTGATGAGTAATGTCTTTTAGGCATTTTCCTTTTAAGTCTTTTTTATGACTTATTAGAAATACATGTCTCTGGATTCACTCTTAGATCCTTTTGTGCTGGCCACACAATCCATTTGATACTAGTTCTAATACTTTGTTTTTAGTATTTTAAGATTTATACTCCTTTTACTCAACTATTTTATAGTTGTCATTGGGATCTTTAAACATTGTCTCTTGTGCACTATCAGTTAGTGTTATGATCTTGTCTTTCATATGCCCTATTGCATTCACATTGAAATGCTTTTACAATTTTGTGTTGATTAGGATTTCCTTTTATTTGGATTATTTTATCAGATTGAGTTTTGAAACTTCCATTTCAGATCTGACTTTTTTCAACTCTGAGATCTATGTTTTCAAACATAAACTTTTTCTATTGTAATCAAAAGTTATTTAATTTTTGACTTTAAAATAGGGAATAATAAATTTTTAACTTATCTTTATATAATTAAAGAAAATTGAAGCAAATGTTGTTAAAATAAAAGATGTCTTGTTTTCTTATCTGCATTATTTAAGCATACAATCAATCACTTCAAATAACAGCAATTTAAGAGGTTTTCCTCAAGTTGTTAATAGATATTTTTTAAGTAAATCATAACTCAATGTAAAATTTTAAAAGAGGTTTAAAAGGTAATTAAACTCCACTATACTGATCACAAGCCAATCTTTATTATTTTCTCTAACTTAACTTTATTTCACTCATGTTATGAGCTGTCATTTTGAGATTAAAATTTTTATATTTTTTTCTATTTGACCAAATTGCATCAATCTTAATTTTAACAAATGTCATCAAATTTAGTCGTGACATAAATGGTGATTTGACATAAAACGAAATGTGTAGTTTACGTCTTGACAAAAAAAAATTAAAAGTCCCAAATCGCGTGATACGAGCGTTTTTTAGGAATTGACATGGCGGTTGCTAGGAAATAATGGGATCAGTTAGTATGCATTGTGTAATTGCAAAACTGCATATTTGCAAAATGTATAATTTATTTCAAACACTTTTATTATTTATTTATTTAATAAAATGAACAAATATTCCTTATATACTGAAACGCACGTAAAAAATGTTGAACTATAGGGGGGATTGCTGAGTTCATATGAGCAAAAGGAGTCCCCAAACCTGCAGTCATTACTGCTAAAACCTCATTCATTCAACCAAGATCAATCTAAAAGGTCAAGTTCAACACAAAAAAAGTTCTTGAGAAAAATGTTTCAGCCTTGCAGTCTTCTGCCTTATGATTATGATCCTTTGGCAGTCGATAACGAGTCTGAAACACATTATAATTCACCCTCAGAAACTGAGAGCGATAACGACGAATGACCAGCTGCAGAAAGCAGAGTGAATATTAATAAATTTAATTAAGGATTAAATTTATTATCAAATTTATACTAAAAATGGCCCAATGTTTCAATTATAAATTAAATAGCTAAAATCAAATTTTTTAAAAAAAGAAATCTCTTACTTCATGACACTGTCATTTTCTTATTAATTATCGTTCACTCCTAGTGCCAGCTCTTTTGTGCGAAAAAAGTACTGGAACATCACCTGTTTTCAGTCGTTTTTTACCTGGAGAGAAACCAATTGACTCCAAAACGATGGGTTCTTTTAAAACACATTCGTTTGTAAAATGCTTCTGGCACACTTTTGACTGTTGCGTGGGAACAAACCCCACGCGATTTATGTTTCTCAAGCACTGTTTTTTTCAATAGCTCATCTTTTGGAAAACGGAAATGACTAGTTTTCTCTCCTTTAGAAGATGAACTGTACAGCCGAATGCACAACAGTATCCCATTTTTTAAGAATGCTGATATGCGGGTTCAAATCCGATACAAATTTGAGTTTTATTTTTAACATCTGTTTCTTCATTTGAAACATACAAGGGATGAGCAATTTTTACATGAAGGTTTGACTTAGCCTCTGTTTATTCTCCCGTTTCGTGGAGGTGCTAATTGCGCCCATATGAACACCCCATTCATCCCGATCGTGTGGATGCGAGATGAACGAGTGTGAGAAGTCTATGGGTGCAAAGCGAAATTATTACAACTAAGTAAAAACACAAGATAATATTATAAATGCTTTATTAATGTATAAATGGACGAGCCTAATTTTTATCAATCAATAAGAAGGCATGTTAACAAACCAATCAACAATTGATTAAACATTTAAATATGAAATGATTATATATATGCCCCTTATATATAATTGTCACACATTGGGAAAAATATAAGCATAAGTCTAAGATGAGAAACAAGACGAGAGGCTAAGACCACAGTTCATGTATAAATTGCTCACATTTTAAATGTTGTAACTTTTACTTGAACATTTGAAACCAAGACACACGTACACATTAATCAAATAAAGAAAAATAAAATAAAATTCAAGTCTGTTGCAAATTTTGAACCTCAATAACACTAGTGCAACAAGGAACATTTCAATGTAAGTGAATCTCATTTTTTAATTCGGATTTTCCAAAATTAAGGAGAGAAAATGATCGAAAAAAAAAAAAACGATGATGAGTTATTCTGTTAGATAGCGAAGACGATTCTCCTCTGTGACGCCATCCCCTAGCGGCGAACTGAGGCGAAGCTCAAAACGAGATGAGTTTTGAAAACCGATGTTTAAGAAATTATTTTTAAATAAACTACTTAAGTTTTATAATTTTAGAAGTCGAATTAGAGTTAGTTGATGGTCCTTTACGTTATAAAAAAAAAATTGATAGGTGATTTTTGGTGTCAGTTGCCCTTTAAGGCATTTACTGCTTCAATTTTCTTCTGTCTCTGGCAGTTTATTTGTATTGTTAATTTCACTTTTATAGTGTTTTCCTTTTGTTTTTTTTCAACACAGGAATTATCTTGATCTGCAATTCCTACTTTTTTTGAACTCAAGAACTGACCCCTTCAAGTAAAGACCACAAAAAAGTATTTTTCTTATATATTTTTTTATTTCCAATTGGAGTTGCTCTAGTCAACGTTTGGTTGGATGAAGTCTCTCCCTGGACGTTCACGTGATTCTCAAGACTCAGTTCCTGACATCGGTCTGGTGTTCATCTATCAAAGCTGTTGCAATGATTAGTTAATTAATTACCGTCATTAGTTTGTAAAAATGCTTATTTTTATCTTCAGCTCAATTCTTTTATGTATCTTACCTTTTCTTTGTGCACATAATAAAATCAATTCTGATTCCATGAGTTGTTTTGTTTCAATTCAACTAATTTCCCAATACTTTTGTGACATTCCCTGCAATGTCAGTGTGGATGTTGTGGTACACCTATAGTGACGTTTCATGGAGGTGCGTGGCAACCTAAGCACAGTCATCTAGATGTAAGTGTCAGTCATAACCAGTGGCAGAGCAGAACAGGGCAGCCAACACTCGCCATGAGATGTTACTGTGCCCTTCTTTCCCCATAATAAAGGTGGCACTACGCACTTGATTGGCGTTTAACGTAGGAATACTTCTTTGGGGGTGTTGGGCACCTATCCATCTGTGAGTGCTTGTAGTACGCTCTCACGCCACATACATCTTGTCCGAGTTGCTTTCTAGTTTTTGGTCCCGAACCCTTGAAAACCTCACATCCCATACAGGTTTTATTCGATTTTGTGCATTTTCGAAATAGTGGGGGTGGGAAGCAGCTTACTGGTGCCCAAACAGGGACCCAAAATCCGGCAATTCCCGGATTTTTGAAGCAGTCTCGGACGCAATGCCATTGTTGTGTTTCCTGTCCTGTACACATATGGGCAAGGAAGTCTTATGGAGAGTCTGGATAGCACATGTGTGGATAGAGGTTGCAGGAGGATTGTGGTTAGTGGCTGTGTAGGGAAGGGGTTGCTAGGGAGTGAGTGTCCGACATCATGTAAGTTCTGTGGGAGTTCCAATGCAGTGCAGGAGTGGCAGGGGAAAATCGTCCATGCATGACGGTTTTATGGCGCTTAGGGTCAGTTTGTTTGCACAAACTAGCATGGGGTTGTAGGTATGGGAGGTGATGCCTGAGTGGGAGTAATAGAGAGGTGTCAGCCAATCCTAGACATGCAGGTAGGTGAGGTAAGTGCAGGATTGCGGGGTGAGTTACTGGAAGTAATTTATGAATTCAGAGAGGTGTTCTTGAACAAGGTTGCTGCGGTGCACAGAGTGCAAGACTATGTGGCGGAATACGCAATCAACAAGTCGCACCCCGTGTTCACCTAACAGTATCATATGAATCATGTGTATCGCGATCCTACAGGCAAAATTTGGCAGAGTTTGAGGTGGCTGGAATCATCGCACACACTGTAAGCCCGTGGAACTGCGAAGAACAATAGGGACATTAGGATCATGCTTGATTTCTGCATACGAGCCCTGTAGATTTCCCAGCCCCTGTCATTAAAGACATCCTGGAAAAGCTAAGGGGGCATAGGTTTTTCTCAGTGTTCGACCTCAACAACAAGTAGTAACAAATACCATTGGCCGAGTCACTGAGGGAATGCTGAGCCTTCCAATCACCATGGGGCAAATTTCAACTAACATGCTTGCCCCAGGATGGGAAGAATTCTTCTCGCCTTTTCCAGCAATATGTGGTGGCTGCTCTGAAGGGAAGGGTTGGAGAAAATATCCTTATGTTTCTGGATGATATTCTAATATCCACTGCGACATTCCAGGAACGTGCGGATATACTACATTGGGTCCTTGGGAGGTTCACGGAAAGGGGCTTGATGGTAAAACTGGCAAACTGCCAGATTTGTACTCCTCACGTGCATTATCTGGGGCACATTATCACCTCGGAGGGTGCATACCCCGATCCAGGAAATGTGTCGCTATCCAACAGCTGCCAGAACCCAAGAATATGTGCGAAGTCCGCAGTTTTGTAGGTGCCATGAATTTTTATCGGCCTTTCATGCCAGAGATCTCCAAAGTCTTGGTCCCTATAACAGAACTGACTAAAAGTGTGATAACGTTCATTTGGAATGCCACCTGTAGCAATAATTTGGAAAGCCTTTAACGATAATAAATGAATCTTGAGCAGTCGGCCTCTTTTGATTCCCCAAGACTTGACAACGGGTTCTTCCTCTCCACGGATGCTTCGCCTAATGCCATAGGTGGAGTTTTACAGCAGTCGATTGAGGGGACCCTGCAACTGATTGCTTACTTTAGCAAAAGGTTGCAGAGGGGGAACTTAACCACTGACTGTAAGAGAAAGAGGATTTTGCAATTGTCCGGGTGGCTCACCACTTCTGCTATATTATTTTAGGTTACCCTACCACGGTGCTGAGTGGCCACCAAACTCTAGCATTCATTCAGCGCATGCGTAATACAAACCAGCATGTGCTGCGATGGGCATTAGAGTTGGAAGAGTACGGGTTTGCCTACAAGCACATGGAGGGTAAGTGGAATGCGGTGGCTGACCTGCTATTGCAGCAATGCTGCCCAATTGTGGCCAAGTTATCTGCGCCCGTTACACATAAGGAGCTCGTGGACGCACAGCATGAGGATGAATGGACGATGCATTTGGCTCGAGTGTTGGAAACACAAGAGAGGGTGTGCTGTACGGGAGGGCAGTACATGCTCGAGAATGGCCTGGTGGTGAAATGGGAGGAAGGGTATCCAGACAGGCAAGCGCGATTGTGTATTCCACAGGCCAAGTGGAAGCACTTCATAGAGTGGTACCACGATGGTTTGATGGGGGAGGGGGCATAGAGGAATAAGTTTAACATTACATGGGCTACAGAAGAGTTGCTTTTAGCCCAGAATGAGAGGTGACATCATACGGAAGGTACAGTATTGTGTCATTTGTCAGTGGTCAAAGAGTAATCTGACTCGTGCACCTTGGCAGAAGGGTATAACTGCTGAGTACCCAAGAGGTGGCGATCAATTGTTGAGCCCAATGACGCAGTCCAGCAGGGGAAACCGGTACACTAAGCCGAGATGGTGGCATGGGCATTTGCCCAAAATATAGTGTGTCAGTACAAAGTGCCCCAGCAGGTAATTAGTATCGGGGGCCAACTTCATATCAGCCATGTTCGGGGTACTGTGTGAGGAACTGGGGATCGCTCACAAGCTGACCACAGCATATCGACCAATGTCGAACGGAATTGCAGACTGATGTAATAAATCGCTCTGTGAGACTGTTACGGCATTGTGCAGCGAACACCCCGAACAATGGGATGACATGCTGGTTTATGCACTGTGTGCATTGCGCACGTGTCAGCACGAGTCCCTTGGGACAGTCCGGCCTACCTGCTATACTACTTCGACCCGGGATTACCTGGAGGTCGCCACAACCATACGAAAAGTGAGCACAGCAAAGCTGCTGACATGTAACAATACCGTTCGAGGTTAGTGGAAAAGCTTAAACATTTGCGTGACATAGTTAAATTAGGGATTATCAAAAACGGAAGCAACACTTGGCAGTTCTGAATAAAGATCGTTTGGCACGTGTGTTACCTGTGGACTGCAAGGTATGGTTGCTGCATAAGGGTGGGCAGAAGAGAAAGTTTAGTGAAAAGTTCCTCGGGCCATATAGAGTGTTCTGTCAGGTTACAGGATTCGATTATGAGGTGGAAACATGACTGGATATGGTTAATGTGGACAGATTGAAACCCTGTTTGATGGACGCTGAGGAGAAGAGAAAAGCAGCATGAAGGGTGATGACCCGAGGCAGTCACAAACGCAAGACGAACTTGTGACAGAAGACGAGGAAGAAGAAGCTGGAGAATTTAATATAACTAGGCCTCATGGTGGGGTTAGGAGCATGTCATTGGAAGCAGAGGAGGGACCCCTGTGCCGACTCATATTGTTCTAGATGGAGAGATACTGTCGAGATCTGTTGAGCGGAATAAAGCATGGGAGATGGGGGAGATAGAAATGTCCCAATGGCAACCTGTGGAGAGAGAAGACGATCACGAAATCAGTTTACCTGAGGGTGTGACCTCACCGGTGGTACCCCGTTATAACTTGAGGAGTAGAGTCACACCCTGACTATGCGGTGCTTCATAAAGGGAAATCAAGGGATAGGTTGTTAGGGGGTTGTTCAAATTGGCATGGAATAGATTACGGAAATGTTAAGAAGGTATTGAATTTTTTTATTAGTGGAAAAGTAAGGAGTTTTAGTGTCTCTGTCTCGAATATAACCTGTGGCCAGGTATGTTCGAGGTTTTTCACCAGGCGTATGTGACATTCATGGAATGTCAGTGTGGATGTTGCATGTGTCCTGGCGGAAGAGAATTGAATTGGTTAGCATTTGTTATTGTTGCTCATATGCGTTCAGTGGGTGTGTATTTTGTTTTCGCATGGATTTGTGTCTGGTGTAGTTGTGTCTAGTTGTAGAATTTAGGTAAGTTGTAATAATTTTCATGTATTTCATCAGTGGTTGAGTAAAAGGTGAAGTCTCTGTGTGCGTGTGTGGTTTTGTTGTGTGTTTAGCAGTTTCTGTTGTGATCGTTTCTTTTCGTATTATTTTGTCGTCATTGTTGATGGTGTTATCACAGTCTTTGTTGGAGCTGGAATTGTTGCGATCAATCTCAGCTTCCAATCATATATTGCTGTTGATAGTTACTTTCTGAGAAATGAAAAGACATGACGTGATTCTAAAAATTCGCTTGTTGTTGATGGATTTTTTTTTTTGGCTGAAAGTCTCCAATCTGAGCAGTCACTGTTCTTATGTTGGCCATTATGCTCGGGGAGTTTTGTGTTCAGATACAAGTTTTCGTATATCCTAGTCATGTTTTGCATTTGCTGGATGATAATAATGATTAACCGATTTAGTTAATCTGTTAAAAATAGTTTTAATGATCTTGTATAAAGAATTCTGTACACTGTATAAGAAATTTCTTGCCGTATTGCATTGAGGAGAAAGAGCACATGGACGATGTTATGATTCGTATTGCATTATGCTTCCAAAGTCTTGGAATGTTTGTAGCAGATGTCTAAACATTATCCAAAGCTCAGGTGATCAGTACTTCATGCAGACTTGGTGAGTGACTTTTTGCTTATTTTTCCTCTGTGTGGAGCAACGAAAAACAAGGACGTTCTCATTGCTTTGTGAGCCCATAGACTGAAGTCCCTCCTGCCGTGTCAACAGAGCTCACCACTTATATGCATAGGGAAAGAAGCCTCACTGAACTGTTTTGTATTTATCTTTTATCCTGATGAGAAGGAATTGTTAGTAACTTTATATAAATTCTGCATTTTAATATTTATTTCCTACAAAGAAAATAATAATAAAAGAAAGAATTTAATTATAATAATAATAATTTTTATTGTACATTAATTAATTGTATTTTCAAATTATATACTATGAATGTTTTAAACTAAAGAAATAATAATTAATTGCATTGTACATGAAAAACTGTTAACAATGAGTAAGTGTTCACGATAGTAATCAATCATGTAAACACATTATTGTAAATAGAATAGTATAGAAAAGGCAATACACTTCAGCCTTGGCTATGATTCAAGATGGAAGTGACAAAATGTACTTCCAATTTATTTATGTTTTACCTATTCAGTCTTTATACTGATTAAATAAATTTTTATATAAAATATCAATAAATAATAGTTGTTAATTAAAAATACAAATTAAATAAAAAATAAGGTATAATAAACAAAAATAATTAATCAAAATCAAAATAAAAAGCAGATGTTTCAGATAGAGACTATCCTTTATCAAAGCAAAAAAGGGATAATTCTCTAAAAGCAAATAGAATATTAGGGGAATTATCCCTTTTTTGCTTTGAAAAAGGATAGTCTCTACCCGAAAGGTCAGCTTTTTTTTTTGATTTTTATTAATTATTTTTGTTTATTATATCTTATCTTTTATTTAATTTGTATTTTTAATTATTAACTATTATTTATTGTATCCCAGGATTCTTGTGTCTCGTTCTTCTCTTAATATATATCCGTTCATTATATAAAATTTCAAAAGACTTCTCTCTTCCAATTATTCTTTATTGCCATGCAGAACCAGAATTAAGTCAAAACGTAGTATGTAGCTGATGCCAACGCTAAGCCTAACCACGAAGACTGCTTGTATACAACCTTCCCAGTAAGCCTACCCGTTCGAGTATTGTTCTTGAAATAAATAGATATTTGGTCTATCGCTCTGTGGACACCAACAAAATTCGGTTAAGGGCCTACACACCAGCAACCACTAAGTGATTTCAAGGAACTTTTATTCAGCAGAAGTTTGCTGGGCCTAAAGGAAAAATTAAAAACAAAAGAATAGTTCATTCAATTGGGGCCACAGTAATAAAAGAAAAACAAGCATGGATGAAGCAACTACAACGAGATTCCCAAAATTGATTTTTTACAAGTACAACTAATGGAAAAAAGACATGAAAATCTTATTAACGGACAAGGGGTGCTAGAGTTTTAAAACCGAGGAACTGAAAATTTCCCCGGATCAACTCGTAACGGAAAAAGAAAAACTGAAATTTCAACTCCGAAAAGACAAAGTCTATACTACTGTATATTTGGGAATCGAGAGCGACATCATATCACTCATATCAGACACCACAGATGGGAAAGAAGCGTGGAAAATTTTTCAAGACAACTTCGAACCAAAATCAAGAGCGAGACACACCTGTCTTTTGACGAATTCTTTGAATTACATTATAATCCCAAAAATGATACAATAAGACTATATTGTCAAAGACTAAAAGAAAAAACGAAAAAATCAAAGATGCAGGGTTTGAAATCCCAGAAACTCTAATATGCTTCCAACTAATCAGGTGACTCCCTAAAGATACGATAACCTGGTCCAAATAATTTATAGACTCCCCTACAAAGAGTTTAACTTGCGAAACCTGGAAGATCAGCTGATAGCGAAATATGGCCGAATAAACCGATAGAATAGAGATGATGAATCCAGAGAATCCAATGCGTTCAACATAAATGAGAAAAGATTTTTTCCAAGTCAAATTATGGATCTTCATCACACCTATTCGAAAAGAAGACCAACATGCGATTTTCTAACCAATGAACAACAGAGCCATCCAGACAAAGCCAACTTCAGAGACAGAAAATATGCACTTATTGTAAAAGAACTAGTCATTTACAAAGGGACTGTTACAGACTAAACGAAGAGGAGAAAAGAACCCATAGAAGACATCCTCACGATGAATACAAGCCACAAGAAGCGGGAAATAACATTCTGTACACTGAACTCGTATGTAAAAATGTAATTCTAAATACTGAATTTTGTGACAAAAATAAGGTAAGAAATATCTTATCATACAGGTTAATAAACAGTAGAGCAGCTTCACATTTCAGTAATGATAAAAGTTTTTTTAAAATTTTAAATCAATTTCACCAACTAAAGCTTCAATAGGGGATAAAGATTCTAGCTGTGAGATAATCAGCATTGAAGATGTAGTTTTATATGTTAAACATAAAAGAATTGTGAAAAATGACACTTAAAAATGTTCTTTATGCACTAAATATGAGAAAAAATTTAATTGGAGGAGCAAATATAAACTTGCATCGATGACCACCTGCTTAGTAACGGGAGTAGCCACCCTTCAGCGCTATAACTGCTGCTAGGTGTCGTGGCATGGACGCAAGAAGCATGCAGTATATGTCCGATGGTATGGCAGTCCATTCCGCTTAAAGCGCTGTCCACAGAGCTTTGAGAGTCAGAGGTGGAGGGTCCATCTGCTATACATGGCATCAAGGTGCTCCCACAGATGTTCGATTGGATTGTTGTCCGGCGAATTAGTGGGCCAAGGGAGCACTCAAAAGTCAGTAGAGTGTTCCTTGAACCAATCCAGAAAGAGACATGCCTTGTGGCAGAGTGCACTGTCCTGCTGGAACACACCATCACATTGGGGGAACATCGTGAGCATGTACGGGTGCACCTGGTCCGCTACAATTAACAGATAGCCACAGGCATTCAAATAGCCCTCTAGACAAATCAGTGGATTAACTGCTCCCAATAGAAGATCTCTCGCACATGCTCACTACCCCCACCAGCCTGTTTCCGGTCCACAATATTCTCCTGCAGTCTCTTTTCATGGCGTTCATGACACACTCGCCATCGCCCATCAATCTTATGGAGCAAAAACCTTGAATCCTCGGAGAAGGCGACCTTAGGCTACTCTTCTGTGGTCCAATCACAGTGCTGACAGGCAAAGTCTAGGCATCGTTGACGATGACCCGTTGTCAACATGGGTGCAGCAACCATGTGTCGACTGTTCAGGCCCATCCGTAGCAGGATGTGTTCAACGGTAATGTCGGATACACGTCTGTTAGCACCACTGTTGAATCTGGTAGTCAGTTGATGGACTGTGGCTCTCCTGTCACCTTTTACGAGTCGTTGTAGGAGCTGCTCACCATGTTGGTCGATGGCTCATGATTCTTTACTGTGATGGTGTTGGGATGCGATTTCTCTCTCTGCTGTCCACTCTTTGTACACCTTCACTACAGCGGACCGTGAATAGTTCATAAACCGTGCCATTTTGGAGATGGTGTCACCCTAGCTGCGATAGCCTATTATCGTTCTTTTTTGGATGTCTGTTAAATGTGGACGCTTACCCATCTTGAGGCTCATGCACCTGCCGTTTGATGCACCAGCTTTAAAGCTTTCTCAGACTGTTATGCAAATTTTGCAATGTATAATCATTGTTGGGACGAACAATGCATGTGCCTTGAAGGGGTGCTGGTCATAATTCATTGATATGACAGTGTAGAAATAGCAGGGTATAAGGTTATATGGTGTAAAATTAAAATGAAAATTTTCCTTCCAGATGGAACATATTTTCTTACAGTGCATAGAAAAAATAAATTATATGTATTAGAAGCTATAGTATATCCTTCTGTAAATCAAAATCAGAAAGATGATCAATATGCACTTGATACAAATACAGATATAGAATTAATTCATAAAAGAATGGCTCATATCAATATACCCTTTATCAAGAATATGAATACGATGAATTGTGGATATGGAATTGAAAATTTAAAAGGTATATTAAAAATTTGTAATACTTGTAGAATTAGCAAGTCTACAAGAACTTCCTTAAATAAGGATTATGTAAAATTAACGTAAACACCATTAGAAAAAATTCATATGGATGTATGGGGGCCTCCTCCTTGTAAATCTCATGGAGGTATTTCATATTTTTTATCTATGATAGATGACTACACAAGAATGGTGCATGTCTATACCATAAAACATAAAATTGAGGTGTTTAGCTGTTTCAAATTATATCTAAAAAAGGTAGATAAACTATTAAGAACAAAAATTAAGTCTACTAGAACAGACAACGGATTAGAATTTTATAACCATGAATTTGGAAATTATTTAAATAATCTACGCATTAAACATGAAAGAACCTCTGTATATACACCAGAACAAAATGGTATAGACGAAAGATTCAATCATACGGCATTCGATGGTGTTACCTCAATGATAACCGATAGAGAAATACAACCACAATTTTGGCCAGAAGCTCTACATACATTCGTACAAATTAGAAATAGATGTCCCCACAAATTGGATAATAATATTACTCCTCATGAACTATGGTAGAAAACCATCCATTAGGCATTTAAGAATATTTGGTTCATTGGTATATGTATACATCCCAAAAATTAAACAAAATAAATTAAGTCCTAGAGCGACTGCAGGCATTTTAATAGGTTATGCATTAAATACTAAAGGATACATATTATGGATACCAAAAAGTAAAAAGGTAATTGAAAATATACTTGTAAAGATAGATGAAACTAAAAAAGGTGTAAATTGTTTAATACAAAATACAAGAAAATATGATTATATCAATTTCAAAATGGGAGATACAGATTCAGAAAGTAATGATGAAGAATCAATAGTTAATGATCATGAAACCTGTTCTAAAGAAATAGATCAAAATATAGATGAATTAGAAAATTTAGATATAGATGAATGTAGAAGAGAAGAAGTAAAGAGAAAAAATAAATCTCGAATTGATCTTTACTATTATCCTTCTACTGGTGAAAGATTACGTTCACTTAATGATATAGAAAAATATTGTAAAATGAAAATTATTAATTTTGATAGAAATTTATTTTCCTTTAAAGCAAATCAAAAACTTCAGATAAAAATAATGTTAATTTTGAAGAAATAGGAGAAAACTATTTTGATTGTGACATTTGTAATGATAAAGTATATAACATACCTATGAATTATACACAATCAAGAGAATCAAAAGAAAGTAAATATTGGGATAATGCAATGACAGAGGAAATTTCAATGATAAAGAAAGAAAAAAGAATTTGGGATTTAGTAGAACTTCCACAAACAAGAAAAATAATAGGAAAAAAATGGGTATATGTAATAAAAAAGGACGATAAAGGCAATGTTAAAAAGTTAAGGCACGTTTAATAGCACAAGGCTATAAACAAAAACAACGAATTGACTATAGAGGGGCAATTTTTACAGTTGTAAACTTTTCTATATTAAGATTTTTATTCATCTTACTAGTTAATATTATACCATGGAGTCACATTCAAATTGATGTGAAGTCAGCATATTTGTATGGCAATTTAAATGATATTATTTACATGAGACAACCTATAGGATTTGAAGTAAAAGGTCAAGAACATAAAGTTTGCTTATTAAAGAAATCTATATATGGTTTGCATCAAAGCGGACGAGAATGGCATATGGAACTAAACAACATTTTAATAAGTCTTGAATTTAAAAAATTTAAATTGGTGTAATTGTGTTTACTAATTGAAAAACAAAGCTGTTTAAATTGTAAATGTAGAAGTCATAGTCATATTTGCTGAAAAAGACTATATTTTATCCAAACTAGTCTCATTAATTAAACAAAAGATAGGAATACAAGAATTAGGTGAAACCACATTTTTATTATGAGTTAATTTTGAGAAAACAAACAATAATTGGTACTTACCTCAAAAAACTTATATTGAGAAATAACAAAACAGATTAAAAGAATTATACATTTGAAAAGTTAACCTACCATTTAAAATAGGATATAATATTCCTAGGAAAATGAATGAAAAAGATATTGTTGAAACTGAACAAATGAAAAAATATCCTTATAAATCATTAATTGGTTGGTTATCGTTTTTAGGCAATAGAACTAGACAAGATATATCATTTGCTATAAATGTACTATATCAATTTAATAATAGATATACATATGAACATTGGTGCCTTGTAGTAGATTTATTGAACTATGTTTTCATTAGAAAAGAATTAAAAATAATTTTATCAAATATTAACGGTAATAACCTAACTGGTTTTACTGATGCCAATTGGGGATGTATTCTAAATGACAGACACTCATCAAGCGGTTAT
>JAHWFO010083400.1:678126-692370 GCA_023313115.1 Rhysida immarginata
ATCATTTTGAGCTCATTGTTATTGGTGAATTGCGTGTTGAAACCATTGTTGATACCTATTGTTGCACAAACTTTTATTTGCATTGTTGGTCATGAGATATATATATTGTTGGTCCATGCAGAGTGTTTGTGAATTTCGTGCTGACATCATTGTTGCAAAAACTTTGTCTTGCATTGTTGGTTATGTGATATTTCTCATTAATATGCCCTGCCATAACCATGAATATCGATTTTTTATCAAAAATTATTATTTTTTCGAAATCTGAAGTAGACAGTGACCTTCCTCATGTTTGAAGGTCATGTATGCGAAATTTCATCAAGATCGGAATAAAACTGTAGATTTGTATAAAAAACATACAAACAGACCCACCCACCCATCCACACACAAACATCCTTCTTTATATATATAGATAGATTCTGCATTTGAATATTTATTTCGTACAAAAAGAAAAATAATAAGAGAAAGTATTTAATTATAATAATAATAATATTTATTATACATTAATTTATTGTATTTTCAAAGTATATACTATGAACGTTTTAAACTAAAGAAATGATAAATAATTGCATTGTACATGAATAAATGTTAACAATGACTAAGTGTTCACGAGAGTAATCAATCATGTGAACACATTACTGTAAATAGAATGGTATAGAAAAGGCTATACACTTCAGCCTTGGTTATGATTCATGATGGAGGTGACGAAATGTACTTCTGATTTATTTCTGTTCTACTTATTCAGTCTTTATATTGATTAAATATATTTTTATATAAAATTTCAAAAGATTTCATTCTTCCAATTATTTCTTATTGCCATGCAGAAACAAAACGCCGTATGTAACTGATGCCGACGCTAAGCCTAACCAACAAGACTGCTCGTATACAACCTTTTTATTAAACCTACCTATTTGAGTATCATTCTTGAAATAAATAGATGTTTGATCTATCGCTCTGCGGACACCAACAGAAATCTTCTAATTTATTTTATGATAGAGTTCAGTTGCCTGATTCACTGTATTGAGCACGTGAATGCATTCTGGGTTGCAGTGATCATAAGTGCTATCCGAGAGCAGCAAGACAAGGTACACCTACAGCGTCATTTCATGGAGGTGCATGCAATCCTGAGCTCAGCCGTCCAGATATATGCATCACAGGCGTAGCCAGTGGCAGAACAGAAAGGGGCAGCCAACTCCTGTCATGAGGGGTGCTGCCCCCTGTCACTCCCGCTTTTTGCTGGACGTGCTGGTTCCTCCCAGCATGTTACAGTACGTTTTTTCCTTTTTTCCTTTTATATTCTTCAAGGACTCATTGGAGGTATCATCTTTCTCCTTCCTCTTTTGTAGGATATTTATATAAGTTGAATATTGTCGTGCCTAGAATAAAGATGATTACATAATTGAGTTTCCTGCTTTTACTTTCCTGCTAGCTGACCATGGATTGGCTGACCCTGTTACCCAAAGGTAGACTGGCGTTGGTAATCAAATACTACAGGTTATATCCATGTTAATGGAGTTGGTATCAATTGGACAGATATGGAAGCTTATGTAGAAGGCAAAATATGAGAAAAGTCGTAGGTGCCTGGAACGTTTTGGTGTATCGTTTTACACCTGATGTGGACATCCATGACTATGTGTGGGAATTGGAGAAAGCAGCCAAGGTTTGGGAGATTTCTGAGGAGTTGTTTTTTAACCTATGGCTGGCTTTGGTGGCTTCAGACCTGGCACCCTGTATGGCTTCGATGAGCACGGAATCGGGGCCTGAGTAGTGTTGAAATAATGCCTACTTGAGATATTTGTTCATGCGGGCCGTCGGACAGAGGCTGAAGCGCGTTTGTACAATGCCCAACAAAAGGACTGTGAGCCCTTTGTACAGTTCTGGTGCCGCTTGTACGACATTAACAGGTCACTGGATCCATTCTTGTCCAAGATCTAATTAGTGACTTTGGCGGTGCAAAGTGCATTACCCATGTACTGACATCAGTAGGTGCATAGCATCCCCAAAAATACATGCACCCTAATGCCAGATGCTTGCATATTGAGGCATTGGCACCTACCTTGAATCGACATACCTATGACTCCAACGACCAATGCACAACTGTACTCGAGTCGAGAATTACCCCTAGAGGCCCGTCGAAAAAGTGGCTGGCCTGCGGAAACGGTCTGGACTAAAGTAAATCAGAAAAATCCCAACTCTAAGGAAGCTGTTACCCGGCTTTCGAAGTGCACGAAACAAGTCGAGCATTGTGATAGCATGTTACTGCCAGGTTGGCCACCAGTAGAAGATCGGCAGCCAAAAGACAACACTACATTATTCCAACAAACCTTAGAAGATGGATTGTGCGTCTCCCAAACACTCAGACTGCAGCATCATGACTTTTGGCAAATTGAACTGGGAATTACGGGGGAAACACACAGATTTGTGGTAGATTCCGGGTCTAATGTCTCTTTATTGGGGGAGGAATAGTCCTGCCACCTAGTGCATCAATATATAGAGCATGCTCCGGAACGTGTAATTACTGTTGCCAATGGTAACACCATGAGATTAAACAAAGCAGTTAAAGTGACAATAAATAAAGTTAAATGGGCATCCTGTGGGAAAATTGAGTTGATGTTTTGGTTGTCTCCCAACCTTCCCTGTGGAGGGCTTATAGGGGCAGACAGTCTGTGCAAACTGGGGGCCACTCTGACTTTAAAATTACCACTTCCATTAATTCCGGAAGGTTCGGGATACCTACAAGCAGTTTCAACAGTTAAAGCTATTAACAGTTTATTTGAAATGCTGCTCACGACATGGGGAAGATCACAGCCCGTTTTCCAGGCTACTTAGATATCATAGACACAGGGAACCATCCTCCCATTAAAATGCGCAACCCAGAGCCAAGATGCCAATTTTGCATCAAACGATACTAGACATGGAGCGCCAAGGGGTGATCAGACGTGTTGAGACGTCCTGACACTCGTCTATTTTCTGATCAAAAAGAAAGGAGGCCAGGAGTATCATTTTGTGTTGGACACACACCCTTTGAATCGCCTTACTAAGCCTATGGTATACTACCCGCTTCCAGTTGACCACATCATCAGTAAGCTAAACCACGCTCAGGTATTCTCTGTGTTGGACCTGAAGGCCGCCTATAGGCAGATTGCACTGGACCCTGCATCTCGGGGGAAAAAACTTCCTCTATGGTGCCAGGGATGGGCACCTAGTGCTTCACTGTGGTTCCCTTCAAGATAAAAAATGGCATGCAGGTGTTTCAATCCATCATCGATCGTGTACTGATGCTACTATAGAGCCCTGGAGTTTCCACTATATGGATGATGTTGAAACATGATGATATTCCACTACTAGACATGGTGTTTAAGAGGTTGGACTCCCACAATTTGAAGATCAATTTTCAGAAATCCCAGTTTGCGATCCCAGAAAAAATTTCCAGTCAATGTTAAGTAAAAAGATTTGTGGGCATGGTCAGTGCTATAAGGAGTTTATTCCTGAGTTAAGTTGTATTAACCATCCACTACGACAATTGACGCACAAATACCAACCTTGGTCCTGGGATGTACCTTGCCAAGAGGCATTTGATGAAATAAAACATTGGCTGACTAGCCCTGCAATTTTAATTCAGTCAGATTTCTCATTGCCCTTTAAGTTCACACAGCCACGAGCAAAACAGCGGTAGCTGGGAAGTTGGCTCGACGTGTGGAGGGGGTATAACATATTATAGGCTATTGTAGTAGGTCTCTCACAGACTGCAAGCTGCGCTATACAACGCTCAAATGGGAATGCCGAGCGGTTTTGTCAACTATTCAAAATTTCTGCTCTTACCTAGAGGGGACAGAGTTTGTGGTTGACTTGATTGCACAAATTTCGCGACCAAACAGCCGTGTCACGTACTGGACACTGAAGTTACAATGCTTTTCATTCATGGTGAGGCACGAACTCGGTCGACTCAAACATATCCCCGACGTGCTGTCCCGTTTGGCAGTTCGCCCCGACGACATGGTTGTGGAAGGTATAAACTGGCGTGTGGAACAGAAAAAAGACGCTTGGTGTAGAAACGTAATTGGCAAAGAGAAGGGCAGCAAACGATGGGCGATTGAAGATGGACTATTATATCGATGAGGAGCAGTTAATCGAGTTGTTGCTCCTCAAAAAGTTATAAACGAATTACTGAAATATTGCAATTCAGCAGGCCCACTCGTACACCCAGGATTAAAAAAAATGCTCTTCATGTTACAGAAAAGGTACTGGTGGCATAAAATGCGTGAAGAGACTACGCAATACGTGCGAAATTGCGTGAGATGCCAAAAATGCAAAGCCATAAACTATCGGCTATCTAATGCAACATGCCACAGAAGGTTGGCGGGCCCGAATGAGCTGTGGGCATGGGACACAAGCAGGGCCTCTGTCTCGGACTACTCAGGGGAACCGTTACTTGATTGTTTTGATGGATGCCTTCACGAGATGGGTGGAAGTAGTGCCCAAGCCCAAACTAAGTCAAGATGTGATCATTGAGCAATTACAACAATGCACAGATAAATTCAGGAGACCCCAAAATATCTTGCAAGATAATGCCACCTACTTTACCAGGCAAAAAATACGTATTTTTTATCAACTAAGAAAAATTAAAATACATTGTGAACCAACCCCAGAGGACGATTTGTAAGATCAATAAAGGAAAAATTGTGTTCAGGATTATTGGATGAACCGACCCAAGAATGGGTTACCTTGTACATTATTCGGTCGTGGAGAATAACTCGAAAACAAAGTGCTTTGTTAGGTTCACGTCACTGAGTTATTTGTTCAAAAATTTTTGACTTGTTAGAAGACTGTTTTAAGTAATAATATTTTAGTCGTATTAGATATAAAAATAATATTTTACAATGTTTGCAGCAGTATTAATTCGAGGATAATGTGATGGTTAAATATTTATTGCACTTGAGATTTGTCTTTTGTGCTCGTATTGTGAAATGTGGCGACATAGAGGGCGTGAGAAAAAATAATAAAAACATTTTAGTTATTAATTTTTTTTGTTGGATGGCAGTGACGAGGTTGTTTTCATTTGATTCCATGGACGACACTCTGGTACGCGGCCACAAGAAAGGACTGGTGGTTAACCCTTAACGATGAATTTGGTCCTGGAAAACTCTTGGTAACATTTACTACAACACCTAACTGTTTGTGTCCATGGACTGGTAAAGCTTCTTACAGCTTTTCATATTATCTTACTGGGACAGTTCGTGAGACCCTGAGTCGATCGGGAAATCACGATTGCAAGCAGGTAGACTGGTTTAAATTTGCCCGCGAACTTTGGTGAATGTAGTCCTTCCCAAACATATTCGGAAAAGTTTTGCCTGCCTGTGGTGTTCGACATGGCAGGCTCCATTTGATTTCGATACGTGTGCGTGGTGTTATTTCGTCTAAGATGAGTATGTGAGCTATTGAGTGGCGAGCCATCGAGTGGTGATAACAGGCTCTCGGAGCTCTCCTATGGGGGTCAGTCTACAAAAGGGATACAGACCCCATCATCCCTGGGTGACATTTCTGCCCTATTCGAAATACTCATAACACATTGTAAATTTTATCTTTCATAAGGGTTCAGTACGCTATTTTTTAAGAATAAAGGGTCAAGATACCAGAAATCCCTTTCATTAACATTACCTGAAGAGAAGGTTTTTAAAGGTGCCATCAGTCTGTTATTGAATGAACTACATCTTAATTGCCGACATAAAAAGTTGAAAAAAATTCGTCATTTTAAATTCATTTCTTATATAAAATATAAGTATGATTAAAAACTTGATAGGTTTATTTGAAAATTGTGTTTGAATTTTAAAACTCTTTAATTTAAATTTTGTTTATCACTCACCCATTATCAAAGATATTAACTGTTTTAAATGAAAAGTTTATTTTTGAAAATTAATTTGAAAAAGTTTAAATTGACAGAATTAAAATTTTTGATAAATTATAGGAAATGTTTTCGAAATTAATTTTGAGTGATAAAGACATTGAGTTTTAAATAAAATAGTAATAATAATAATAATAATAATAATAATAATAATAATAATAATAATTGTAGCAACAACAGGAATAACCTACCAGAAATACCAGAAGGTAAAACTCCAAATTGCCCCCCAACAGGTCAAAGCCCAAAACGGGGTTGATGAGAACACATATAGAAGAAAAATAAAATAAACAAAATAAAGCCAGGACAGCAAAAAAAATCCGAGCCAAAGAAACAAACTCCAACAAGTAAGGTAATACAAAAGACCAAAAACAACACTAATAAATTATTCAGAAATAGTAATGAAGAAAACAGAGAAAACAAAAAAAAATTACAATGGATTAAAAAGAGACAAAGAATTACAAATAAAAACATCAATGGAATTAGTGGTATTAGATGAATCATGTGCTTTAATGGTTTCAAAAGATGGATCAATGAGGCGCAAATTTGTTCTCCCCTTTTTGCATGACCATAACGTCCGCAGTTTTCTGCTTGATTGAGGGATCCTGATTCCGATATTTTCAAGAATCTGGGGAACCCAAATCCTTCCATTTAAGATATTAATAAGGATATTAATTAAAGAGTTCAAAGGGACTTTTTCAAATCAAAGATGTTACCGAAATTAATGTTATCCAATAACATATAGTCCTTTCAGACTATACATAGGTCGGCTTCAGACCCGTCCCGGGGCACAAGTACAATTTGGCTCGAGGTCGTTGTCCTGGGCTGTGAAGACTTGTAGTCGATCTTGGCTGGGGTGAGTGGCTGAAGCTTGGGGTGAAATAAGACACTTGATCGTGCAACTCTGACGTAGCTATATACGAGCAAGTCGACCCAATCGGTATTAGGAGCTCAATCATGGGGACTGAAATGAGTACGAAGAAAACAGCATTACAACCACAAATAAGCAAAACAATCCTACACAACACTAAAACTCGCTCCTCCTCTGGCTTCAACGTGGAACTTAACGGAATTATCTAGTTTACTGCTGGATCCTTAATAATACACTTAATATTAAGTTAACCTCTAGCAGAAACTTACAGGACAGGTAGACCGATGAAGCCAAACGCGACACCTGGCATAAGTACTTAGCGTGGTCGCGAGTTGCACCAACGGGGTCGGAGTTCAGGCCTAGTCCTTCACTGTCTGGCCTAGAAGTTGTCATCTTGGAAGACGGTGAGAGTGGCTTTAGCTCGTGGCTCTGATATCCTTTCTCGGAAAGTCCTTCGGGTTGTGTCTGAACGCTGTTCACTGCAATCGCCTGGGCACTCAATTCCTCCTGGACTGGCGGGACGCATGGCAGGGTAGTCGGGCAAAGGCTACCGTCGGTTCCTCTTGCCATGCAATTCGTCTCGCTATTCGTCCGGGCTAGTCTTTGAATTGAGTTCCGCACTAGCTTGTGGAGAATCACACAAAGTAAAGTCATGCAAAGTTCGTGAATCTTTTTTAGAGCTATCACTTGCCTGCTGAGCGGACCGAACGAGCATGAAGCCCTTGGAAGACCCACTGGGCGTTGGATTCCTCATACGCCTTCTATATCAACGTGGCATCCGGGTGTAAATCTGTACCGATGGGTGTGAGTACGATCGGGCGGAAATCTGTCTGCTCGTGCCTGCTTCTTCCTCAGGTGTCGCGTCATCTCTTTCGGCTTTCTCCGATGGGGACTTCTAAACGGGTGAGCTTCAGAATGGTTATTCGTAATGTTTCTTATTAAGGAAGGTGGCTTACATGGATCCTGGGACCTATGTTCGAACTGGCCATCTATCATGTTGCCTTCCATCCAGTTGTGGGCCTCGTAACCATTGGTTCCATGGAGTCCATTCGTCTCGGTAAACTCTCGGTTTGCCCCGATTGTTACTCTGGCTGCTCTTTTTATTTGGCTTTTTAATTAGCTTGTTTTGAATATTAAAGCTACCAACCAATGAGCATCGTCCATCCTGCCTCTCGCGACTGATTAAAAAATTGCCTAGAAGGGGGAAGTTATTTTTCCGTTTCTCCTCCCAACCTTCTACTGATCCCACTCGTTATTGCTTTACCTGCGCGTTTGACTTTGTCTGATCACTTCTCTTGGCTCGACTCCGTCTTGCCTTTGAGAAGTGATCTGACATCATCCGCCCCCCTATCCCGCAACAAGTTAACTTGCTAGAGTTTGCGTGGATTCTGATTTTTCTGCCCTACTTAAGGCTTGCTCGTACGTTGGTTTTGTGGTCTCTTTTGAACAACTGCTCTTCTGTCTTTCACTATGTTGGTTTTCCTTGAACCACCTACTTTTCCTGAAGCTTCGTCGTCTTTTACTGCCAAAATTTTGTTTCTCCCTCTTATTTCTGGTTTTTTCTTTATTCGCGGAGGTGTGCTTTTTGGGCTCTTTTCTACTTACTGCCGTTGATTGGCGATTCCATCTCTTACTTCCTATAAGCTCTCCTTCTTTCACCTCATTTCTCTTGCATGACTTATTCTCCTTTTTCCATACATCTTTGTTTCTATGCATCATATCTTTCTCCTCTATTTTTCTATTGCTTGAAGTACTTTTTGATTTCCTTCTCTGTCTTCACTTTGATTTTTTAACTTTGATTTTTTAGCTAGCTTTAACGAGCTTTAACTAGCATTTTAAATGAGTGATTGCTTCCTCTTTTTCATTCTTGTTCTAGTTTTTGCGATTCCTCTTGATTTAATGTAATTGGTTTTCATATCTCTATCGATCACATTGTGTATAGCCAGCCAAACTACTTTTCTGGAGTCTGATACTACCTCGATTTGTATCCTTTCACTCTGTACATGTCTATGACTTTTCCAGCGACCACTTTATTGCTAATTCTCCCATAAAAGTCTTTTCTTCATGAATAAAACCAACCTCAGTAATTCTTTTTAAATTGTGCTTTTACCTTCTTCGATTGCAACTTGGTTGCTGTTCCTCTAGCCATCCATAAAAGGTTTGTTTATCCATCATCTCCCAAGCATTAACTACACACGAGGCTACGGCTATTCCATAATCCTCCTTGGATCCATTTTCCCTGATGAATTCCTTGTACCCGTGGATTAATTCATCCTTCGTTTTGGCCTGTCTATTTTCCTTCCCGCATGATCCTCCGTCATTCCTGCTTATATTATTTACAGGTCGTTCCTCGTCTTGATTTTTAAACCCTGCGTAATTTAAATTTACCCCTGACTCTTCTTTTCATATGGCAATATTCGTTACTATTATTCTCCTCCTCTTCTAGCTTATCCGGGGTTTCTTCCGCAATCCTCCTGAAGATGTATTCCGGCCCCCATTTTCCTTTCTTTCATATCTGATTAATGCTATCTAACGCCCTTTCCCCTTCAGATTTTGGGAATTAACAGTTCATTTCAGTATTTGACTTTCTTCCTTTCTTCCGTTTTCTTTGTTTTCTTCCTTTCCTTAGGGGGCTATCTCTCTCGATTACCTATCCTACACTATCTGACGAAATCTCGCTTTCCACTACTGCCTCTTCTTCTACCCAATTGTCTTTTTCCTTGTGTAACAGCTTTTCAACTTTCCCCATTAAGCTTGTAAGTTTGTCGCAGTCATAACTCTTCGTTCTAGCTCTATCTTCTTTCTTCAATCCTCGGAAAAACTAAGGATATCGGCTCTCATTTTTTTGCTTTTGTCCCAATCCTCTATCAAATTGACTAGTTGCAAATATCCACTATTGTACGAATCTATGTTCTTTATGCTCTTACTGCTGTATCGCTCCTCTGCTAGCCAAGTTTTCATTTCCTCCTGTGCTGCCATACCCTTTCCTCTTTTTTCTCCTTTTAACCGTTTTTCGAGCCCCATTTTCTCGTAGAAACTATGTTTTCTTACCACTGATGTTTTTCTTTCCTCTTTGTGCGCTGCACGTGTCCACTTCCGGTAATGGCTGCCTCCTTCTTCTTCGCACCTCCACACTCTCTTCGAAGAATCCCTTCTCGCCTTCACTGCTGTGATCGAATGTCCACTATTCTGAGGAAAGAATCAATAAGAATGCAATTATTAACTTTAGCAATGGAAGCTTGCTGGGTGTACCTCTTATTGTCCATAGTAGATACTATGTGCTTATGCTCCAAGCACGTGCCCCCTCTCTGTCACGATTATTAATATGCTAAGATAGACTTTTGTCAAACAGAAGAGACCTATCTCCCCAGAGGCTAGCATTAATCGTTACCAGAGAAGGGAAGGAATTGTACACGAGTTACGATCAACTAATTTTAATAAATCCATTAGAAAATGGTAGCTGTACATTTATATATGACAAAAGTTGAATAACATGTAGTCCTTTCAGACAATACATAGGTCGGCTTCAGACCTTTCCCGGGGAGAAAGTACAATTTGGCTCGAGGTTGTTGTCCTGGGCCGTGAAGAATTGTAGTCGATCTTGGCTGGGGCGAGTGGCTGAAGCTTGTGGTGAAATAAGACACTGATAGTGTAACTCTGACGTAGGTGTACTCGAGCACGTCGACCCAATCGGTTTTGGGAGCTCAAACGTGGGGACTGAAACGAGTAAGAAGAAAACGGCATTACAATCACAAATACGCAAAACAATCCTACACAACACTAAAACTCGCTCCTCCTGTGGCTTCAATGTGGAGCTTAACAGAATTATCTACTTTACCGCCGGATCCTTAATAATACACTTAATATTAACTTAAACTCTAGCAGAAACTTACAGGACGGGTAGACCGATGAAGCCAAGTGCGACACATGGTGTGAGTACTCAGCGCGGTCGCGACTTGCACCAACGGGGTTGGAGGTCAGGCCTAATCCTTCCCTGTCTGGCCTAGAGGTTGTCGTCTCGGAAGACGGTGAGAGTGGCTTTGGCTCGTGGCTCTGTTGTCCCTTCTCGGAAAATCTTTCGGGATGTGTCCGAACGCTGTTCGCTACAATCACCTGGGCACTCAACTCCTCCTGGACTGGCGGGGCGCATAGCGGGGTAGTTGGGCAAAGGCTACTGTCAGTCAAATCCCTGCTGCTATGTTTCATGGGGAATGAAACCAGTACAAAGAAAACGGCATCACAACCACAAATACGCAAAACAATCCTACACAACACTAAAACTCGCTCCTCCTCTGGCTTCAACGTGGAGCTTAACAGAATTATCTCGCTATTCGTCCGGACTAGTCTTTGAATTGAGTTCCGCACTAGCTTGTGGAGAATCACACAAAATAAAGTCATTCAAATTTCGTGAATCTTTCCTATCACTTTAGAGCTATCACTTTCCTGCTGAGTGGTCCGAACGAGCATGAAGTTCTTGGAAGACCCAGTGGACGTTGGATTCCTCGGACGCCTTCTATGTCGACATAGCCTCCGGGCGACGGGATCCTTTCTATGAGTCCTCGGTCAAACCGATGGGGTGTGAGCATAATTGGGCGGAAATCTGTCTGCTCGTCCCTGCTTCTCCTCGGGCGTCGCGTTGTTTCTTTCGACTTTCTCCGATGCGGGCTTCTAGACAGGTGAGCTTCAGAATGGTTATTCTTAATGTTTCTTTCCAAGGAAGGTGGCTTACATGGATCCTGGGGTCTATGTTCGAACTCGACGTTCGCACCTTTCTTCTGGAGACCTGGCCATCTATCATGTTGCCTTCCATCCAGTTGTGGGCCCTTCCTTCCATGGAGTCCATTCGTCTCAGGAAACTCTCAGTCTTCCTCGATTGTTACTCTGGCTGCTCTTCTTATTTGGCTTTTTAATTAGTTTGTTTTGAATATTAAAGCTATCAGCCAATGAGCATCGTCTATCCTGCCTCTCGAACATTCTGGACTGAT
This sequence comes from Rhysida immarginata, assembly GCA_023313115.1. NCBI lineage: Eukaryota > Metazoa > Arthropoda > Chilopoda > Scolopendromorpha > Scolopendridae > Rhysida > Rhysida immarginata. The sequence continues at coordinate 689,879 of JAHWFO010083400.1, forward strand.
TAAAATATTGCCTAGAAGGGGGTGAAGGTATTTTTCCGTTTCTCCTCCCAACCTTCTACTAACCCCGCTCATTGTTCCTTTACCTGCGCGTTTGACTTTGTCTGATCACTTCTCTTGGCTCGACTCCGTCTCGCCTTTGAGAAGTGATCTGACAATAGCTTTAGAAGCTTTAATGTTTTTTAGCAAATTCCACAACGTTCGTGCTTGTTACCAAACGAATATTAAATTTATTATCAAGCACTTGCCAGTGTTCTTTAAGGAGTATCTTATCAGCTTTAATATCTTTATTGTTGTTCATGGTAGAATGAAAAAAGTCTGCAATTCTTTCAAGGTCGTGTTGATCATATGACCGTGGCGATGGCACATTTCTACCGTATAATTTCCTATTAGTTTCCCAAAATTTACTCACATTAGATTGCAAGGCATGTTACAATGATCGAAAATATAAATTATAATGTGTTTTTAATGACCTTTTGAATTCTCTTTTACTAATTTTGTATTGCTCCTTAAGGTCTTGATTATTTCTGTCCTTTTTTAAAAAGTGCATGCAATTTTGTTTTTTCACATATAAGATGACAGTGCTGGACGTGATCCATTACATTTTAATAATAATAATAATAATAATAATAATAATAATAATAATGATAATAATAATAATAATAATAATAATAATGTAACAACACCAGGGAAAACCCTACCTGAAAAATCAGCGAGAAACGCCCCAGGTTGCCCCTCAATAGGCCGAAGCCCAAAACGAGGTCAATGAAACGCAAATAAAAAGATAGAGATAGAAAAAGAAACAGATAACAGACAAAAACAAAACGACAACACAATCACTGTAAAATTCTTAAGATCAGTATGAAAATTGTAAGACGTTTGATTATACTCAATCGACCAGAAATATCCCGTTTGAGTAGCACCATAAGGCTAAAAAACGAACACTTTTCAACAAACATAACCCCTGAATCCTTGATCTCAGTCTTACTACTTAAAGGACAATTCTTTGTACGAGGCAGTTTTGCGATTAAACGATACAATGCAAGATTTCTATACATGTAGTACTAATCCATTACTAATATTACTGATAGCCCAATGAGAGACAAAAGAGAGGCTGCGCTGAAGTATCTCACAATGGCTTCAATGGTTAATCAAGTAAGAAAGCTCAATATCATCAGCATAAAGCAATATTTTGATGGGTAAATATTACAAGATGTAAGATCTGCAATGAAGATGTTAAAAAGAAGTGGACCCAAAGGGGAACCCAGAAGCACTCCAATTTTAATTTGTCCGAGAATCTTGTTGTCCAAGACTAAAACTTCTGTCCAGCAACATCGCATGAAACCAGTGTATTATAATATTCGGATGACGTATGAAGCTCAACTTATCCAACAGAAGCTTGATGTTCACACTGTCAAAAGCCTTCGAAAAGTCAAGATTTAATACACTGAATGAGCAATTTATTAGAGACACCCAAACAATGGAACAGGCCGAAGCGGTGTATAAAAGGGATGCATTGGATCACAAGTTGCAGTCAGCAGCAGAAGTGGATTGAATATGTGTAAATCCAAGTATTTAATCTACTTTGAAGGAGGTATGATTGATGGAGCTCGACGGGCGCAGTTGAACCGCGAACCTCCTCTGGATTTCCCATGCAACAGTGTCAAGGGTATTCCGTAAATGCCAAAAAACAACCTCCAATAAACACAACTCCAGAAGAAACAGGGCCGTAAATGAGCAAGACATATGACGACTGGCACGAATCATCCACAGCAACAAGATGGGAACAGCCCAACAAATTGCAGCGCAGTTCAATGAGGGAGCACACGGTGCAGCACAGCCCAACCCATTTTGGAGCACACGGTGCAGCGCAACTTGCAACAAGCTGGGTTTAAGAATAGGTGGGCACACAGGCATTAACACTGGAAGAGTGGAAGAAGGTCGCCTGGTCCAACGAATCGCACTTCCTACTTTATCATGCGGATGGCAGACTGTGCTTCTGGTGCAGACAGCATGAGGCCATGTACCCATCCTGTCAGGAGGCATCCGTACAGGTGGGTGGAGGACTGCTAGTCTGGGGTGTCTTCTCTTGGGATGCACTGGGTCCTCTGATATCTGTTTTTACGTCCCTGAATGCCACACATTACCTGAACATCGTTGCCAATCAGGTGCACCCGTTGATGATGGCTGTGTTCCCTGGTGGTGATGGACAGTTTCAGCAGAAAAATGCTCCCTGTCACCATGCAAATGGTCGTGGACTGGTTCAAGGAATATGACACGGACTTCCACCTGTTTCAGTGGTCAGGTCCGTCGCCCAATCTCAACCCAATCGAGCGTTTATGAGGTGAAGTGGAGAGAACCAGCTGATGCCTTCCCACACTACCGTTCAGCCTGTACCAATAACGGGAAGTAGATATACACCTAAACTACGCGCATATTAATGAGGTCGGCGTGGTTTATTCCAGCCAATCTACGTCCCCCCTCCCCCCTTTTTG
>JAHWFO010083400.1:709261-771624 GCA_023313115.1 Rhysida immarginata
TTATTATTATTATTATTATTATTATTATTATTATTATTATTATTATTATTATCATTTTTATTGGTGATTTACAGGGTGATTATAATTAAAGTTTAGTTTTCAAAATGCTATAAAAAAGAACCACTTGGTAGAATGACGTCCAATTGGAACGGAATGTTATTTTGCTAAAATTTGGACCTACTTTTTTTTCTTATGCCATAAGCTTTCCCCCTTCTTCAATAACATTCCTTTCCAATTGGACGTCATTCTACTAAGTGGTTTTTTTTTATAGCATTTTGAAACTTAAACTTTAATTACAATCACCCTGAATATAAGTTTTTCTTCTTTGGCATTCGGTCTATCACATTTGGGATGGGTGACACCTTGCAAAATTTATGTGGCATGGGCGATTTAAGCTCGTTGAATGAGTTTGAATTTTAATTTGCCCAATGCCAACCAATGGATTCACTTATACCTTAGAAAATTTTTACCAAGAGCCGGATCCTAAATCTGTTTACCAATTCAGTCGCAGAACTCCCCTTTAAACCTTTGTTGGAGAGATGTCGGAACATCACAACAACAACACCTCAGACCACTATGTCTTCTTACACTTAAAAATTTGAAAAACTATGCTAGGGTAGTAAGCACAAATGATGATGGCTCTGCACTTACAATACTTCAGTTCCTTGCAAACCCTTCGTCAAACCCCATTCCTGTTCCTTCTCAAACAATACCATCACTAAAGTGTCAGTGTGACCTTTGTTCTGCTTCACCTCAACCAAAGAAAGTGCGTTGACCACTCAAAACTTTTGCTGAGGGGACGAGGGAGGGGTAAAACACAGACCTATTTTCCACTCAACCTACACCTTTACCTGCACCACCAAACCCAGTAGTTGAATCACTCACCCCACCACCCCTTATCCTTCAGTCTCAATTACCCTATCACCCATTCACCCTCAGACTGCAACCTTGCACCTGCCACCCACAACCATTGCCTCCTATCCTTCAACCTCATCAGTTCTAAAGCCCATGCAGCCAGAACCTGTGGGCTTGCTACCCCTACTGTCAACCCTATCCTTCAATCTCTTCACGACCACCTATCCAGTCAACTTGTTTCTCTAACCTGCCTTTACCCACATCCCATTCTACTGCCACCATCAGTGCTACTCCCAATCAATGCTCCTCCACGTATCTGGCTCAGTGCATCTACCATCAGACTTAAGCTCGTTATACGAACTCTAAACGAGAGACACCAGAAATTCTTGGAAGTATAAAGTGGAGGCTATCAATTATGAGATATCTTTCCATGAATTATATCTTTCGTGGCGGGGGAGTTGCATTGTACGTCAAAGATGACATATCGTCAACGGTAATCAAGAACAATAGTGAGCAGGGACTAGAGTATTTGATGTTACAATGCAAGATTCAGAAAGTAGAGTTGGTGATATTAGTTATTTATCGTCCTTCATACATCCCCATAGAAAGCTGTACAGATATTTTTGCCGAGTTAAACCCTGATGTATGTACAGTTATATTAGGAGATTTTAACTGTGACGAGCTCGTCCCTACGCCCGATTTGACCCATTTGCGGATAACTATTGAGAATTTAAATATGCACCAAATAGTCAAAGTTCCTACCCGAGTAACATCAAAAACAGCTTCAATTATTGATCACGTATACGTTCCACAGGAATTACATTGGCATAATTTATCATTGATGACCATACCTCGTTGTGATCACAAAGGAATAAAATTTGAGTGTGCTTTATATTTTAACGAATACAAACAACCGTCAAAGAAGATACCAAATAGGTTTTCTTTTAAAAATATGAATATATTAATATATCATGCGGCATTAAGTAATTCAAATTGGGATAAATTTCAAAAGTTGGAAAATATCAATGAGAAACTTGAAGAATTTATAAAGATAGTAATAAAATCGGCTTATGAGGCAGGAATGCAAAACGTTAATAAAACGAAGGGAAAAAAGACAAAACATTGGTGGACAAGAGAACTGACCAATCTTTGGCATAAGAAAGTATCAACATACCATAGTTTCCTTCGAAATAAAACTACGGAAACCCAGAGATTGTACAAACTAGCCAATAAAGAGTTTAAGGGGGCTCTGCGAAAGTCAAAAAGATCTCTTGTAACGACCCAATGTAACAAAATAAATATGTGGAAACTCGTACGGAACAACATCAAAGAACCAAAAATTAAATTGACAGCCGATAAACATAATCACTATTTAAGATGGCTCAATGATCCTTGTAATCAGCTGATGCCCTTAAAAATAATTAGAAATAAAGGAGTTGTAAGCAACCAAACCTTAAAACCTAAGACCCCGGGTTATTACGTCATACAAAAAATTATTAGTGAAACAAAAATGATGGATGGAAAACAGGCCTCCATAATACCAGCTAGACTGCTTACAATGATGAATCAATGTGGTTTAAGAAAAATCCAAGAACTGTGTAAAGAAATAATTCAAGGGAAGAAATTCCCGGAAAAAATGAAAATTGCCAATATTGTACCGATATACAAAAAAGGTGACCCAAATTCGATACAGAACTATCGCCCTATAGCCATGTTGACACCGTTAACAAAAATAATGGAAAAGTGTATTTTTAGTGACATGATTGATTATATTTGGCAAAAAAGTACCAATTCAACAGCAAGGTGGCCGCCCGAATACTAGAGTAAATTGGATACCAATTCAAATCTATATCCATGCTATACATGCCTTGGATGAAGGAAAGAACTTCATAATGATACAGACTGATATATCCAAAGCATTCGATACAATTTCTCGACGACAACTGTACGAAGATCTTAGATCTCTAGGTGTTTCGGACGACTACCTTGTACAGGTCAGAGACTACTTAACTGCTAGGATGAATGTAATAGATGGTGATCCACCGACGTATTATAAATCGCAACGTGGAGTAGTCCAGGGATCGACTATTTGACCAGTGCTATATGCCGTTGCTACCTTTTCTTTATATCAACTTGACTACAGACTACAAATATGTAGCTATGTAGATGATAATTTGTTATACTCATCTTATGATGATAATGAAAGCGATATAATGAATGCTAATGTTCAACATGATTTGAAACTTATGGAGAACTGGTATAGTGCCCATGGTATGAAACTCAACCCAACAAAAACAAAGATTTTAAAGTTATCACGAAAATCGAAAACGCAGGATACATTAACCTTTTTAGGTTACGTCTTTGATAATAAATTACAGTTCAATAGTCAAAGTGAGAAAATAATAACTGGACTCAAATCCCGGAAATATGTATTCAAAAGATTAAGATCTTATTTATCCCATAAAGAACTCAAAATGATTATTGAATCGAAAATTCTCCCGTTTCTGAATTATACCGTGATAGTATGGTCAAGCGTATCCCAACACATAATTCAGAGAATAAAGGTAGCATATAATGATGTCCTGAGAACAGCATTTAGAATCACGAAATATGACTCTATATCTCGTTTATGTCTTACACAAAAATTGCCTACAATAGAAATAATACGTGAGACTGGACTTTTAAATGAACTTACAGCAGCCCTCCGATGCAACCTTCATCCGGCTTCTTTTATACAGAAATGGCTTCTTAAATCGAATAAGTACCGACTCACGTGTAGATATAAGATTGTGATACCACAGAGGAAATCAGTTTTTCTTGAGAAACATTTTCCATATAATGTAATACCAACATGGAATTCTCTACCAACTAATATACGCTATATGGCGATAGAATGTGCTTCTCCAAGATGTTATGCCACATGTATACATTTTAAGAGACAGATCAAAGATTATTATTTTTCAAACTTGCAGACTAAAATGTGAATGTTAGGATCTTAAAAAATTTCGTACTTAGTATTTGACGATTGAGTATACTCTGATTTTATATATCGTAAATTCGTTCTGGTAACTTATCCTCGTTACGAGCCTATTCCTTTGGAATGCATAATAATAATAATAATAATAATAATAATAATAATAATAATAATAATAATAATTTAAATCGGATGCCATTGGAACATTTCCCAGACGCTTCCAAAGCAACTTTGCATTCTGTCTATATTTGATGAAGTTTAGGGAAGGAACGACAGTCATATTAGGAGCAAGCTCGCGTTCAATCTGAGTAACATCTTTACACAATACAGGTAATTTAAGATTCCCTCAAATTAGCGAGTTTAGTGAAAAGATGGTGTTGGATACGCTGCAAGCATTGCAGCAATCTCGATGCAGTGCAATTTGGACGAGCGGCTAAAAGTCAGCGTAATTCTTCTCTAAAATCCCATTCCAGCTATGGAGGAGTCACTTGTTTGTTCGCAAAGCTGCACTCGCCGAAGAAAACATCGCTATGAACTACCTGGTGATGCAAATCAAAAACGGGCTTTGCTTACCTAGGGCTCTGGTTGTTATTGATGTGGTGGGTAAGTCATATTAACTCACTTTATTTTGCACCACATACTTCTCTTTTAGTTAAATATTTGTTTTGGAATCTTTTGGAAACTTTGGAAGTCATTATTATTAAGAATATAATGCATTTTGTAAGAATTCGTATTCCTAGCCTAGAATATTCACTCTTGTGGCATTGCTTTATTGTATATGCCAGTAATGCAACTTCGGCATTTTGCACAGAAGGAATAAAAGCGAGAACAATGCTTCAAAAATTCCTACATAGCCGACTTTTGTCAGTAGCAGAACTCTTGCCATTTGGCCTTAAGATGATAGCATATTCTCATATCTGAACATTGTATTTTTTCCTTGAAATCACAATGCAAACTTAGGTATTTTTCAAGCTTTGCAATTTTTTCACTGAATTGATGTTTGTTACTATTTAAACCCAATAGTTGAAATGGACGTTGATGTATATCCAATATGATCCTTTAAAACTTCTATGAATCACCAGTGGTGGTGAGACAGTTTTCTGAAATTTTTCAGCTTTTGTAGATTGTTTTCTGAACTTTTTCAGCTTTTGTTTTTTGTTGGGTTTCATTTCCGAACTTTTCAATATTTAATATCATGTAATGCTTTTGATGTGAAAAAAGTATAGTAAATAGCACTCCTTTAATCACACATGCAGCGATGACTTGTTAAATTTAAACATGAGGCCTCGGTAACCTGTTGTAAGACTTTATTGTTTATAGAACTCCTTAACTTTTTTTCCACTTCTTACCTTATTTTTCACTTTATGTATTTAAAATTTTCTTTACTCACTATATTATGTTATTTTTTATATAACAAGCCATCTGCTGTTATAGAATGATAAAAAATTAACTTTAAAACTACTGTCCAATAATTTTAATCAATGTCCCCTTTTTATTAGTAAACACTCAGCTGTGTAGTCATTAATTCGGTAATTTTGAAACCTTTCGAAATTTTGTTTCATTATGAATGATTATATAGTTTACTCTGGCTGACAAAGAAAGTGAAGCACCCAGAAGGAGTGGTTCAATATTATCCTATTTTGGTACACATGAATACCATGGATGTGTAAGTAAATGATAAGATTCACAAGGATCTGAGATGTCTAGAATGCTCACCAGAGTGCATTAGTGATGTCACTGCCATATTGGTAATAAGTTGTTACCAGTCAACTCTTGTGAATCGGATAGTTATGCAAAACATTCAGAAAGGATTACTGTACTGTACTAAGCAACTGCAATGGCTCACAGGCACGTTGGATATCCTATCCATCAATTGACAGCATTTGACTGGGGCCGCATTGTAAGACTACATGAGACTGATTGATCATATCATGCAATTACCAGGCATGTGGGCCATTCAGATGTCACAGTGGCCCGATGTTGGAATCAATGAGTACATGAGGGCAACCATACATGTCATACAGGTTCAGGTCAACTAACAAACACCATCCCAAGGGAGGACTGTCGTATGGAGACAACAACACCCCATGAGTTCCTGCACAGTGTCTCGACAACTCATATCAGTCAGATTAAGGTCCTACCACCCCATGCAAGCATCCGTTGCCATTAACTCCACAACACCAATGCCTGCATTCAGAGTGGTGCATTGCCCAAGAGGCATGGACAGAGGACAACTGGGGTCCCATTATATTAGTGATGAGACTGCTTCTCTATGACTTCCGATGACCATCATGTTCCTGTACGGCGGCGTAGACGGCAGAGGGCACAACCATCCAAAATTGTGGAGAGACACACAGGCACAACCCCTAGCATCAAAGTGTGGGGAATCATCGGATATCCATTCAGGTCACCTCTACAGAGGTTGATTCAAAAGTAGTGGCCGATCATCGTGCAAACTTTTAAATGGGAACCAGATAGGAACCAATCACTGCTAATCCATCATGCCCGATGGTCTTCATCCAACGATCAGACAGTTGGCGGATGCACTCGCGAAATCACTCCTCCAGTTTCTGGGCAAAAAAGTCATGCACAGCGTCTTCATCCTCAATGGTTAATACATTTATTTTTGCATTATCCATGCATATTAAGCCATAGTTTACAAAGTTATTATCCATGTTAGATTTTAATTTTGTTAAAAATTCTTTATATGGATGGCAAGGTATTTTTAAAACTTAGATCCTATTGCTCCTTAAACTGCATTGTAAATAGGGGTAGATGTAATATGTGCAGTGGTCAACACTCACGTAGGATAAAAATTACATACAGTATGTACATTGCAAAACATGGAACAGGATTTTTAAGAGTGCAGACGGTTACAAAACGCAGTTAGAAACAAATTTTGTAACAAAGCCTGTGATGTTTTTCACAGAAGTCCAAAATGTCCGAAAATTTTTGAGGTCCAAAAAGTATTTATTTTGTGACAACAAACTCTGCATTCGTTGTAATGGACATCATGAATCTTATGCTATGTGCTGATGGGAAAAGAACAACCCAAGACCAAAAAACAAAACTCGAACAAGCAGAGTTCATGGAAACTCGTATTCTTTGACAATGAAATGCAAACGAATGTCATAACAGGCGAGCTGAACCCCATCGCAGTCTCAATGAGTTTTCTTGATGATTCAAGTAAACTTCACAGAAAAAGCGTTCCAAAGCGTTTTTAAAATTTTTATTTGCAAATCCCATGTCCTGCGCTAAATTCATAATGCCCTCTTTTAAAAACGCTACTGTGCTAGCACACACCACTCAGGCTTTGATTCAACATTTGTAATATGGTATCTCTTCGAACTAGCTATTAAACCCAATGTGATTTATAGGGGTACTAAAGTACTTTTGTTGGATGTTAAGAAGATGAACATTAGATTCTAGACTCCTTATTCTTCATTATTCTTCCAATGAGAGAATTCCCACAGGAGTTTGGGAATAATAAGCTGAAGGGAATAATTGACGATCCAGTTGCTCTGTTGTAATCTCTTAGACCCCAAGCTTGCGGGGTGCCTAACAAATGTGGAAAATTACCAACACACACTGGAGAGATTAGAGCTTTTGAAAAAAGAGCATTGTGACCAAACATTCAATGTTATTTGGGAATGTGAAATTGATGATAAGTTGAAATGTGATGATAAATTAACCCAATTCTGTAAAAATTTACCAATCGAACATAAACCGTACATTTCACCATGTGATGCATTTTACAGTGGGCGAACCAAAAACTTTCAGTGGGGATCAGTGAATCGACTAAAACAGAACGGCTATTACCTGGACTTCACTTCTTTGTATTCTTATGTAAATAAATATTTCGAGTACCCTAAAACACATCCCGAAATTAAACACCAGATGGTTATTTTGGATTGATCGTAGCCACAATGCTTCCTCCAGAGGACTTATTCAATCCTGTGTGCATTACCGTTTGAATGAACGATTGTGGAGCTGAATTCTGCATGCATTCCGATAAGAAGCATGTACTGAAAGTCATTTGGAGCATTATACAGCCCTAGAAGAAGGCTGTGCCATCATCGAAGTTGATGAGGTATGGTATTACAATCACAAATATACTTACAACAGGGGATGGGGGAATCACATTTTTAGTGAATTTATAAACACTTTTTTCAGTAGAAAAATATAGACTTCACACAACCCCACAGTGTTTGTAGATAGCTACGCAGGTTTAATCATCTCTTCAATACACCTTCTGTAGAGGTCACTGATGTCTAAGTTGCGTCAGAGGATTTGATATTGATGTCATATAAAACAATGCATCCTATGGTGCATCAAAAAGGAAATGTTATAGCCTCTATTGTAACGCTGTACCTTGAATTATTCAGAATTGTGAAACAACTCGGTAAAAGAAAGCATTATTGAGATACCAATTCAGTTATATATTTAGAACCTAAAGTTTTTGAAATGTTACCAAGAAGGCACAATATGCGGGAATTTACAGATGAAGTGTTGATAAATATAGGCCTAACGTTTTCATAGAGAACTTGGTGGTTGTGGGGGCAAAAAATTACTCTCTCTTCCTCTCAAACAATGTGCAAGAACTAATTTTAGAGCATAACTCTATCAAGAAGTGCGAATGAAATTTTAAACCTTGAAAGTGTTCAAGCACTCATTAGAAAAGTTCACAATGAGGAAGCAATGCTCACTGTTACCATCTTCTTCAACCTTGTTTGTAACAAAACAACTGCAAATCTACACAACTGTTCTTCAAAATGTACAGATGTACAAAAAATAAAAAGGCTTTGCTCGTGAGAGGGATTTTTCGATCAGGTTTCCTTATGGATATTCAAACCCCTATATATACCACTGAACATTTGTAAGTATGAAAATAAATTGAGTAAAAAGGGCCAAATCAACATTTATTGCTACTTAAACACTCAAAAACACCTGGTGTTTAATATTTGTGTATTTTGTAAATTGACTGATTATAATAATACAACTCTTTTTATTTTTAACTGTAAATAAAATGGCCAAAAGACTTTTACGCCTGGGTTATACAGGGTTAGCAAAAACTAAGTTTCCCACTTCAGAGGGGCTGTAGAAAGCTTTCTACTGTTCCAAATGAGATAAAATTTGAACTACAGATAATTCAAATTCTGCACTGGACATTTATTAAATAAAACTTAATTAACTGATAGGTGGCACTGTAATACACAAACATATTTTGTATGCTTTATCAATGTGAAATAACATAATAAAATAGCATTACAACTGCTCAATATGTTCCCCTTGATGTTCAGCATGTGCTCTATCCACAGACCCAAATTTTCCACAGCTGACTGGATTGAGTCTGCCGAAATATCAAGAACATGGAGCCGAATGCTCTCCTTCAGATCTGGCACACATGCTGGCCTTTGACAGTACATCATGTACTTCATGAAACTCCACAATGATATCAAACTTCATGAAAATCGCAGGGGGTGATATCCGACAAATGAGCAGGCCATGCCATTGATAAATGATGGTGATCCCCTGTGCATCTGTGAAATGCTGTCAGAGCAATTGCTTTATATGAAGATCTATGTGAGGTGTGCCATCCTGCATAAAAATTATGTCCTGATGCAGAATCAATGTGTCGTTCTTCCACAAATCTGGTCTTTTCTTCCTTACTCTTTCCCTCAGTTTGATTAGGACTTTTTTATAGCATTTCTGATTAATGGTATTTCTGATGATCGTGGCACTACTATAGAACAACGTCCTCATGCTGTTGCAATTGTGAGATTTCAAAATCCCTCAGCATACAATGAGCAGTGTAATAGAGAGTACAGACAATTGGACTGCAGCAGCCATTTTGTTGACTTTACTCTATTTACTTAAAGCGGAACCAATGAAAAAAGGACTCGTTTTAAAGACTGTTTAGGTTAGACAAAGTTAATTTTTTACTATTTTTATCATAAAATGTTATATATTTTTTTTTTATATTTACAAATGTTACAATTTACATTTAAGCCAAAAAAGTGAATTAATTTAGTTAACATAATAATTAGCAATGAAAGAAGACTTACTTTAGAAACTGATTAAATGTTATACAACATTATCTGTTTACCTATTTTTATCTCAAATTTATATTATACACTCACTCACCAAAACTCATGGCACACCTGCCTAATACTGTTTTGGGTCCCCTCTGGCCCAGCTAACAGTGGTGGCCCGTCATGGGAGAGAGAGTCTACCACTCCCCGGAACACATCTACAGGCACTGCAAGCCAAGCCACTATCAATGCGCTCTATAATGATGCAATCTGGGGGACGTGGAGGCCAAATCATTGTCGTGAAGTCAGTAGAGTGTATGTCACAAAGGCCGTATGCAGAGGCACATTATTTTGCTGGAAGACATCATCACCCACAGGATAAAAACAGTTCATGAGGTGGTGCAGGTGGTCCCCAAGCAGATCGACTTAGGAAGTAGCATGCAGAGAGTATGTCAGATGTGGTTGGCAGAGTGAACAAAACTGTTGTTGGCATGACGCAATGGAATGTTAGATTAATGAAGAGTCTTCTATATATAAAATAATTACAATTTATTATTAGTAAGTAATTATTAAGCAGAACATGGATACTAATTAATTACAGGGAGCAATCTTTGCTACCTCTGTTGTTAACAAGAGCTGAAGAAGTGCTATTGCTTACAATATACTAATTACATGATTGCATTTGCATGTAAACACATACTCATTGTTACAATTGAATTCTATAAAGTTATTTCTATAATCCAACAATGCTGTAGTAAATTATTATTACATTTCAAAATTATTCAAAATTATAAATTACAATTGAAAATGGATTAAATATTAATATACAGCAATAATAACCATAAAAGAAATATTACATGTTGATAAAAAAATAACTAACAATCGGGCCCCATCGTGCAAAAAAATAAATAAAAAGGTACATAATAATAAAATCATTCTATAAATATTTTATCATATATCTGATTTAGTTTCTGCCTTGGAATAGGCTTAGTTAAGTAAAAAGACTGCTAAATTATTTCAGGTTGTCACATATTTTAATTCTATTTCTTCATCCTTCATATATTGTCTAATAAACTTATATCTTATATCTATATGCTTTGTTTTCAAGTTGTCTTGATTATTTTTTGCGAAGTACATTGCTGCTTGGTTGTCGCAATACATTATTGGTTTATCCATTTTTATAACATTCAATTCGGATATAATATTTTTATACCATAAAATTTCTTTTACACTTTTTAGTTAAAGATATAAATTCCGATTCCATTGAGCTTAGTGCAATGCACTTTTGCTTTGTGTTTTCCACATAAAAGGAATATTACCTAAAAATAATAGATAGCCACAAGATGAGTGTCTATCATTAAGGATACAGCCCCAATTGGCATCAGAAAAAATAATTAATTCTTTACCACTTACATTTGATAAGTTTACTTTTAGCTCTTTAGTATGAAAAACATAATTTAATAAGTCTATTACCATACATCAATCCTCATATGTATAACCATTATTGAATTGTGATAATACATTTACAGAAAATGATATATCGGTTCTGCTTCAATTAGCTATAAAAGACAAATAACCAATTAATAATTTATATGGGTATTTCTTCATTAATTCTGTTTCTACAATATCATTTTCATATAATTTCTTCAGAATATTATGACTTATTTTTAATGGCAAATTATCTTTTAACATTGGTGAACCATTTAATCTATTTTGTAACTTTTCAATATATGTTTTTTGATGTAGATATAATTTATTACTTATTTTTTCAAAGTTAACACCCAATAAAAATGTTGTTTCTCCCAATTCTTGAATTTCAATCTTTTGTTTTATTTATAAAATTAACTTTGACAAATTACTTTCTTTTTCGGCAAATATTACAATATCGTCTACAAATACAATCAAAATTTGGTTTATTTTTCCACTTATACACACAGTTGCACCAACTGATGTTTTTAAATTCTAAATCAATTAAAATATTATTCAATTCCAACTTCCATTCACGTCTGCTTTGATGTAATCCATACATCGATTTTTTTAATAGACAAACTTTATTTCCTTGACCTTTAATTTCAAAACCATGAGGTTGTCTCATATATATATTCTCCTTTAAGTTAGCATACAAATAAGCTGATTTAACATCAATTTGAACGTGTTTCCAACATAAAATTGATATAATAGAATGAACAAAAATTGGATAATTGAAAAATTAACTACTGGTGCAAAATTTTCACAATAATCAATTCCATATTTTTGCTTAAATCCTTGTCCAACTTGCTTTATATTTTTTTTATATTACCGTTTTCTTCCTTTTTAATGGCATATACCCATCTATTTCCAATAATTTTAGTTATAGGTGGAGGGTCTACCAATTCCCAAATATCTCTTTCTTTCATCATTTTAATTTCCTCCAACATTGCATTATGCCATTCTTCTTTCTCTGGTAACAACTGGGTATCAAAAAAGTTTTTAGGAACTTCTACATTATAGGCTTCATCACTATAAAGTTCACAATCATAAAAATAATCCTCAATAATTTCAGGATTTTCTGAGTTTAAATTTAAAATTGCTTTAAAGGAAAATAAATCCTTGTTGTATTCTAGATTATGTTTGTCACAATATTTTTAACATCATTCTGTGATCTTAGTCTTTCACCTGAAGGTGGATAATAGTAAACATCTACTCTGTCACCAATTGCATGCTTTTGTTCTTCTCTATTCCATTCATTAATATCTTTTTTCTTTAAAGTATTAATTTCTAATCCAATATCATTTAGATCATTGGCTTGAACATCTAATTTAAATTTTAAGTAATTATATTCTTTTTTTATTTCTAATTAAAATGTCTACACCTCTTTTGCTTTCATCGAACTTTACATGAATGCTTTCTATAATCTTTTGTTCTTTTAGTAACCAAATTCTATAATGTTATGTGTTAAGAGCATACCCCACTAGAATACCTTGATTTGCTGTCATTTCTAATTTATTTCAATACACTTTAGGTATGTGAACGTATGTTAATGAACCAAAGACTTTAAAATAATTAACAGTGAGTTTCCTTCCCATCCAAATTTCATATGGAATATCATTATTTGTTTTTTTTTTTAGAGCATCTGTTTTTTATATGAACATAAGCATATAAAGCTTCAGCCCAAAATCCTGGTTTTAAACCGCTGTCTAAAAGCATTGATCTTATCCCATCGAGTGCTGATCTATTAAATCTTTCAGCTATTCCATTTTGTTCGGGTGTGTATATTGAGGTGTTTTTATGTTTAATACCTAAATCGGTTAAAAATGTCTGAAATTCTTTAATACAAAATTCCTTTCCATTGTCAGTTCTTACAATCTTAATTTTCCTATTTAGTTCTCTTTCTACTTTTGCTAATTATAATTTAAAACATTTAAACACTTCAGTTTTTCATTTAATTATATAAACATGTACCAATCGGGAATAATCATCGATTAACGAGAGGAAATACTCATTACTGCCAACTGACTTAACTGGGGCTGGTCCCCATAAATCCATATGCACTCAATTTAGAGGCTCCTTACTTAATCTATTATAATCATTATTAGTTAGCTTGCTCTGCCTACATACTTGGCAATTTGTAAAGTTGTCAGTAAACTTTTCTATACCTCTAACGCAATTATTCTTACTCATCGTTTTTAACAATGGTACATTAACATGACAAAAGCGTATATGGACTAATTCCATATTAAAATTAGAGCTAAAAGCACTACATTGTTCAGAATTATTATTTTTACAATCTGCTTTTTTAAATCATGAGGAGGAATTAGTCAGCAGATTAGAACAGCGAATAATCATGAAAGTAGAATGGATGTTAGAAAGTATTTTAGGAAATAAAGTAAATTGCTTTTAATACATAAAGTTTACTTACTCTAGGTATTGTTAGAAACTAATTCTTATTTGGAGTATAAATTTTCATTTTATTTTTCTCCCAAATTATTTTATAGCCTGCAATATCAAATTTGGCTCCGCGAATTCCTCCGCATATTCAGAGCATAAATAACATCTTTTAACGTTAACCCATCATCATGATTGTGTACATCTTTAATTTGTAATACTAGATCCCCAATTCCAGTAATATCACTGCTTGAGTTCTTATCACCTATTAAAGCTTTCATGGGAGTAATAGTTCTAAAATTTATAAAACAGTCTCAGTTGTGGCAAAAATGAGAAGTGGCAGGACTATAAATCAGCCAAATATTAGGAAGGCTTCTTACCTTGTTGCTAGATTGTACATCACTGCACATTACCTCGTTTTCTGTTTCTGTGTAGAGAAACTTATTTCTGTCCATATTGAAACGGGTGCATTCTGCTTGCTTCCTTTTCTCTTGATTCTTCAACTTGAAGCACTCTTTTTTCAAATGTCCATCTTTTTTGCAGTACTCGCATTTTTATTCGAAAACTTGTTCCTGAAGTCGATTCTCCTACGTTGTGGATAGTCAACTTGTGAATTCTCTTCCTGGTGTTTTCGTGAATCCCTGGTGATGAAGATATCTACATTTGATTCTCGGTTCTCGTCTCTCACTTTCTGGGCGATTCTTCCCGTTTCTATGTCTGTCATCGTGAATTCACCATCTGAAAGTCGAAAAAGTGTTTGAACTAAGTTGTCGTATTCTTTGGGCAGTTGTCGTATTCTAATTAGCTGGAAACAGATTAATAGTTCGGGTATCTCAAAACCTGCATCTTTCATGGTAGTGGTCAATTCTGTGATGCGTCTGCAGAATATCCCGATGACATATAAAGTGGCATGTGCACATGACTGTGCTTCCATATCTTTAAAAAGTGTGTCGTAAAAGTCGTCTATGGGGCCTGCTAAACGTGCACATGACTGTGGCTCAAAGTTCTTTTTCAAGATCTCCCAGGCTGTTTTCCCGTCTGATATGTTGGAAATGAGCGTTTGAAGCTGTCCTTCGATGCCTAGGTAAATCGTTGTGTAGGCTCGATTTTTTCTTCATTTGTAATTTCGCCTGTCCCTCTCAGGTGCATTGTCCGAGTATGGTTTGGTCTCTCCACTAATAAATTCCAGCAACCGCGATCTATGAGAACTTTCATATCTGTTTTCCATGACTGATAATTGTGTTGATTCAATTTCGGTAAACATAACGTTAACATTGATGAATCGGTGTCGTCCATCTTACTTTTTTCTTTTGGTTTCTATTATTGGCCCCAGTCAAAAAACTTCTGTCGTTTTCTAGGATTGAACGCCCATCACGCATCCATTGCGAATAAATTTTTATTTTGTCTGTTCAAAGCTCCAAAAATATTTAGCATGGATTCAAGCTTGCTTCTAGTAGGATTCACTTCGAAAATGCTTAGGCCTAAGAATTTTGTCGAAGTGCACAGCATTGACAAGCCGCTTGTTCCATTGAATTTGCTGGTTCTGCTGAGAAACTTCGCTTTTAGTGTTTGTTGCAATTAGGCTCATCTCTGGTTGCGATTAGTCCATTAAGCCGATAACCTTTGTTTGGCAATTATATGATTAGGCCTGTAACCTTTGTTCTGCGATTTGGCCCATAATGTTTGGTTGGCAGACTGAACATAACCGTTGTCGGCTATGCATGATGCAGTGGAATGTTAGATTAATGAAGAGACTTCTATATATAAAATAATTACAATTTATTATTATTAAGTAATTATTAAGCAGAACATGGATACTAATTAATTATAGGGAGCAATCTTTGCTACCTCTGTTGTTAACAAGAGCTGAAGGAGAAGTGCTATTGCTTACTTACAATATACTAATTACGTGATTGCATTTTCACGTGAACACATACAACCCTTTTCCAAAATGGTTCGGCCACCTCGAAAGTTTCGTGCCACATCTACTAGAAAATTTTATTATAAAAAAAATATTTCTTTGATCTGAAAAGTCTTTTTAAAGTTAAAAAGTTTGGTTATTCCTATACTTTAAAAAAAATTATGAAACATTTAAAGCTGGGTTCTAGTATCTTTATTTTTAGTTAAAAAAAAGACACTTTTTTCAAAACAGTTCGGCCATTACATTTACATTTCAAAATGGTTCGGCCATTTACAATTAATATTTAGTTACATCTCCATTTTTTTAATTACTTCAGTAATTCTATCAGGCATCGAGTTAATTAACTTTTCACATTGTTCAGGGGTGATTTTGTCCCATTCATTTTGCAAGACAGTTTTCAGTTCATCCTTTGTTGTTGGTTGACGTCTGCGCACCACTTTCTTTAGCATTCCCAAAACATTCTCGATGGGTGACATATCTGGACTACTAGCAAGCCATGGTAGTATGTTCACACCTTGTTTCTCAAACCAAGCTTTAACTACCTTTGCTGTATGGCATGGTGTGTTGTCTTGCTGAAAAATAGCATCTTCGCTATTAGTTGGATACAGCTTCTTAATTGATGGAATCAAATTCTCCTCCAAAATGTTTATGTATTTTAGAGCATTAACAGTTCCATCAATAAATTGCAGTTTTCCTACTCCTGATGCACTCATGCAACCCCACACCATCAGGCTGAGGGGATGCTTCACATTTGTGCGAATGCAGGATGGATGAAAAGCTTCAGCAGCCTGCTGGATGACGCGTGATGAGCGGTTACCCACACACACTTCAAACATTGACTCATCTGAGAAAATCATTTTTTCCACAAATCTAGTGTCCATGTCCTACGTCCTCTGGCCCATTCTAGTCTTGCCTTCTTGTTCCTCTTTGTCAGGAGGGGTTTGTCTTTGGCCTTGTAAAATTTGTAGCCGATGTTGTGAAGGCGACGACGGCAGGTTGAAGTTGACACTTGCTTCTTTATTGCATTGGTCCATGAGGAATTAATTTCGGAAGCAGTTGAATGCCTCTTCATATTTACTATCCTTCGTAGTGCTCGGTTTTCTGAAGCGAAAATGCCGAACCATTTTGAAACGAAAATGGAATGGCCGAACCATTTTGAAACAAGTGTCATTTTTTTAACTGAAAATAATGATGCTAGAACCCAGCTTTAGAAGTTTCATAATTTTTTTTTAAAGTATAGAAATAATCAAACTTTTTAACTTTAAAAAGACTTTTCAGATCAAAGAAATATTTTTTTTATAATAAACTTTTCTAGTAGATGTGGCACGAAACTTTCGAGGTGGCCGAACCATTTTGGAAAAGGGTTGTACTCATTGTTACAATTGAATTCTATAAAGTTATTTCTATAATCCAACAATGTTGTAGTAAATTATTTTTACATTTCAAAATTATTCAAAATTATAAATTACAATTGAAAATGGATTAAAAATTAATATACAGCAATAAGAACCATAAAAGAATGTTTTTTGCACGAAAATATTACATGTTGATAAAAAAATAACTAACAAGATGCACTAATGGACCCACTGCACGCCATGAGCAAAAACACCCAAGACCAGTATGAAGTCCCCATCTGCCAGAGTGGTCCCCACCTGACAAGCAGGGTCCATGGCTTCGTGTGGCCTGTGCCAGACACGGACATGACCATCGGCCCAATAAAGCTGAAACCGTGGCTCGTCAGACCAGGCAACCCTTTGCCAGTCCTCAGCGGTCCAATGTCGTTGTTGGTTGGCCCAGGCCAGGCGTTCACGACGATGAGCAGCTATCACGAATGGCACCCGTCGTGGCCTCCTGTTCTCAAAGCCTGTAACTGCCAAGGTTCACCAAATTCTCATCACAGACACATTTGTAGGATATCTCTGGTTGTAAAGCATGCTGATTTCGGCCGGTGTCGCCCTTCAGTCAGCAGTTGCAAGCCAGGTGACCCATCCATCTGGTATCAATGAGGCTGGACATCCACTGTCCGACACGGGTTATAACCCCACGTAGGGAGTACTCTCGACAGACCATTGCAGCATCTGTACGGGAAAATTGCAGGGTGTTGGCTACATCTGATGTTGGGGCATCCACCCGTCTGGCACTAAGAATCATCCCCCGTTCAACTGCCAATATCTCTTGGCATGCTATCATTTCTGCAGCTAGTTTTACTTACAAAGATTGTGTGATATCAAGGAATCCTGTGCACCTAATATCTGAGAATGGAATCAGAGGGATCTGTCTCATTACGGACAGGGAACCTTATTGGAGGGGTGTGCTAAGAATGTCCGTACTCTCTATTATAGTGCTGTAATATCTTTTATGTTAGAGCGCCATTTATTGGTGAATATTTGTACAAAACTTTTACTTAAATGTCAAGTGCATCACTTGAATTATCTGTAGTTCAAATTTTATCTCATTTGAACTGATAGAATGCACTCTATAGCCCTCTGAAGTAGGAACTTACTACTTCCTAAGCCTATACATGTGAACATTTCTAAATATAAAAATAATTTCAAGTAAAAAGGGTTTAGACTCAATTTTTTGCTAGTTAAATTAACTAACACCATGTTTTTAATTTTTGCATATTTGTAAATCAACCGATTATTATCCAACAAAAATGTCATAAAACTTCCTAATTGGTGAATCATCAAAGTAAAAAGCAGACTTTTTAGAAGCTGACAGAAAACAAAAAACAGACCTTTAAGAAACAATTAACATAGGTTTTTCCATACAGCAGCGAAAAACTGCAGATATTTTTAGCCCACCTGATATCTTTTGTCAAAACGAAAACCCTGCCCCAAGCAGAATTCACGATAGAAAAAACAGGGCGAATGCGAAAATTACGTTTACAAAGTTAGAATGAGCGAGAAATTTCAAGAATGTATACAGGTACTCACTGAATCCATCAAAGTTGTATTAAGTCCTTGGTAAATAAACGAACAGATGAATATGTGTATCTAACAACAAAAATTCAGTAATGAAAAATAAAATCTGTTATTAGAATTAGAAAACTTAGAATTCTTGAAATAACAGTATTTGAAATAGAAGAGTAAGTAGAATTGAAATATAATAAAAATTTTAGTTCAATCTGAAATTGTATGCAGACATAAGCACAAAGGAGTGTCAGGCACCTCAAAGTCCGTGGTTAATCCTTTACAAGAATCAACATGCAGATGTGCATTGTTCTACTGAGAAAACAACAACACAATCTCCTCTGCTCTAAATTCTCGTAAAAGAGGACACAAATATGTGTGGACGGTGAACTATGACCTCAACCTATGAGAGGTAGGAGAGGTCATGTTGACAAGGTTAAATTGAACCATTGATACTCTCTAGAAGTATAACAAAAGGTAACACATGACAAACTGATAAATAAAGTAGACATTCATTCAGAATACCACTCCTGTAACAAGGAAAAAAATGAAAACAACTGCAACAACAACAACAAAAACAACAACAACGGGACACCACCAAAAGTTAGCTTAAAACACCTTACTAGATAGATCCAAAATTTGACATAAACCTATCTTATTATTAATTTCTATCTCTTTAATTAAAAGATCTATATATTTAAGTTCCAAGGATGAATCTTTTGACAGTTCATTGTAGAAAACTACTGCATCTGTAAACATCATTTATAATATGGTATATATGATAGACAATTACTGGTTGCTATCATGTTTCTGTACAAAAGCTCTGAGATGTGTGTCCGGATAAATGGCATTAAGTCAAGACCATTCACCATGGGCGTTGGACTCCGCCAAGGGTGCGTATGTCGCCCCTCTTGTTCATTATCTTTATGGACTGGATAGACAGGGGTAACCAAGGCGAAGAGCGTGTTTGTGTGAGCGACTGCCTGGTGGAGAGGTTGCTGTTTGCTGACGACCTTGTCCTCCTTGGGTCTTCTCGCACGAACCTTCAGCATTCAATAGACCGGTTTGCAGCCAAATGTGAAGAAGCTGGGATGAAGATCAGTGTGGTTAAAACCGAAGTTCTTGTCCTTTCAAGACAGCCTGCTCAGTGCGCTCTCCATGTTAGGGGAGCCTCATTGAGACAGGTGGAGAAAATCAGGTATCTCGGGATTGCATTCACGAGTGATGGACGGCAGGAGAAACAATTGGATGTTCGGATCGGAGCAGCAAGCTGTGTCAGACGTGAACTGTGGCGATCCGTGATAACGAAACGCGAGCTGGGTAACAAAGCCAAGCTTTCCGTCTTCAAATCTATCTTTGTCCCCATTCTCACCTATGGTCATGAGGCTTGGGTAATGACCGAAAGAGTGCGATCGCGGGTACAAGCGGCCGAAATGAGATTTCTGAGAGGTAACACAGGCGTTACTCTACTAGATAGTGTGTACAGCAGCACAATAAAGGAATCTTTAGTTGTTGAGCCGCTACTTCTCCGCATTGAGAGATCTTAGTTGCGCTGGTATGGCCACGTGATACAGACGCCGCAAACTAGTCTTCCTAGGCAGTTGTTATTTTCCAAGCCGGTGGGTAAGAGACCAAGGGGTCGGCCTAGAACCAGATGGCTAGACTACATGGAGAATCTGGGTTCGAGTCGCTTACATATTACTAGGGAGGACATGCACCTGATGGCGGAAGATCGCGATAGCTGGAGATCCTCCATATGGCTGCTGCCCCCGCGACCCTAACGGATAAGCGGGTTTGAAAAGTAAGTAAGTAAGTATATATGATATGATACGAAGGGCAATATAATAAAAACTGTTTTTATGCACATCCGCAAAAATTGGCTTCTCTGCAAAGTTCTCTGCTTTTAAGCTGCTCTATTATTCCATTTGTTGTTCTGATGATTTTTTGATTTTTTTTAATGTTTGTTTAATATGTATATAGTAGTTGTACTTTGATGTAATTATTGCCTGTATTGTTGTTTATTTTTATTGTTGTTAATTGTATATGTAATTTTTGTTAATTTCATCACCAATCCTAGCAAAGTTATTGATTGTGGCGTCATTATGGAGATAATTGTTTGATTTGCCAGCGTAAGCAATTTTGAAATGCAAATTACCGCTACCTAATAGTAATTATGAATACAAAAACTTATTTTCACAAATCTTCTAAAATCTTTCATTTAAGACCAAAATAAAGTTTAGAGATGAAGTAGTTTTTACCCTTGGAACTTGAATATAGAGATTGCATGAGAAAACAAATAAAAAAACATTCTTTGTAGAAGAAAACTAAATTTTAATTTTAATATTAATTAGATTCACAGTGCAAAGAAATGCTCTGGCAGCTAACATATTTAGAAGAGAAGCTAGCTAGACACAAAAACTGATGCTTTGCGGTATAATGTTAGAGCATTCACTGTAAAACAAAGGAAATTTCGTTGCTAAGATAGTAGTGCTAAAGATTGCTAAGATGTTTCGCTTGTCTGAGGTCGAGGAGGTGAAAGTTAGTCAAAGGAATTGGAAACGAATGTAGACTGTGAAATACCTCTTACCAGGTTTTGAAAGAATGTTTGCAGGGCCTACCTTTACACAGAGCTCTCAAACATAGTCAGACAATGGACTCGTACTTTTACCAAATTTTGCGGGTACGGTCATGAACACTACAGTATGTTAAGTGAGTTGCTAGGCATGAAGGTGATTAATGCTGAAGAGCATGTGATACCAATGCCTGAGGATGATGTGATTAACAATACAATCTGTAGGTATGAATACCCATAGAGCAGAACATACAGCACAGCCGGTTCTGCTTATTTACTGACTGAACAAAGCAAATACGAATATTTTAAAAATACTCGCGTGTGAGAACGAACATCCATTAACTTTTTTAAAAACAATTTCTTTCGTTAAAAAAATTTGTGATTCATCTTCCGTATGTGTGTCTGTGTGAGCGTGTGTGTTTGTGTGTGTATGCAGTAACGTCCCCCCTATGAAGTTTTAACAGGCCGGGAAGATATGAATAGAGAGAGATTACCTTGAAGCAAATTTACTACAAGATAAGCTCTGTCTAAAAAACAAGCAAAAACGCAAAACTACAAAAAAATGGGAAAAATAAGTAATAAAAAAAAAAGACTAAACACTCTATATAAGCTTAGCCTTTGTTAAGGAGGTTAAGGAGTACAACCACGAGTAATGGATTCTGCTGAAACTTGCCAAACCTGACTAGTTAAAAAACTAGGTCTTCTGTTTCGGAATCCAAAGGTCGATTACAAGGGTAATTTAAAAAATAATTAAAAAATGAGAAAAAAAAGTAATTGATAAACAAAATTCGAAACAGCAAAATAAATATGACATTACTATCGCAGGGAATAACTCTTCAGAAGTCGACCCCGAGCAAACTAAAACACAAAAAAAACATACCTCCTTTCGAATGGGTATTTATCTCTTGCCATTAATTCAGTTTTTTTTTCAGATGCCACCCGTAACGAGTGCGCTAATCAAAAATCAAAATAAATCTTCCTTAATATTCAATAAGTCCTCGAGATCTATTCCATCAAGTTATTCTTACAAACCGTTCTCTGATTTAGCGAAAGAAGCATAACATTCTTGATCCTAGAAGCAAAGGAAACAAATTGAACAAATGAAGACATAACACGCCATCAATTAGTGTGGTACACAAAATAAAGTCATTGCCGAATTATAAACAAACAATCACTAAAAACTAAGTCAGATTTCGTATTTAATTTTGGGTAACCCATTATCTCTATATTCCATTAACTGATTTTTTTCTTTTTTACTTAAAGTAACTGTCTGGTCTTAAGGGGAATAACCGATACACTGAAGTTCTAAGAAGCTTGATTCCCAATGTAGAAGTACTCACTAATCTCCATGGTTTCTTTTGTAGAAATGCAAGTCAGATGCTAACAGGATGGCGTCATGTTTACCTTTTGATGGGAGCTCTACGGTAACCCTATGAGGAAGGAAAAAGAACGATAATAAAGTTACATTTTCGGAGGGAACACAGAAATTACTCCACAAAGATGTCACATTGTAATCGTGGATTTTCGTCAATAGAGCATATCAGTAGTCGTTGCTGTTGTTCCCTTCAATGGTCAGTAAACTATGAGCTGAATCCATATTTCTGGAGAGGGTGCAGCGGAGTAGAGAGAAGAAGATCCTTCCTTGATCTTGTCATCGGCCCAAGTGTCTGCTTGACTAAGGCTTAGAACGAGCGGAAGATGTTCCCTCGGCGGTACCACCGTCCTAACTGCCTAATCTACCTTCACAAACTTAAAAGCAAAACTGTGTCAACAATAGTACGTGCCGCAGCAACTCACGTGGCATGGACCACGCATTCATTTAAAAAAAAACACAAGTGAAGATTAAATGAAACGATACATTGTTGGAAAAAAAACTGAGGCAAATGATGACAATAAGAAAACTTGAGGCACGCGACCAAAAGATAATAAAACTAGAAGCATAAAAAAGGCTTAATACCAATTAGGCATAGGAAACTAAATAAAGGCTTAAAATTAAGATAGTCTTCTCTCGTTCTAGACATCAAATAGAAAAATATCTCAACAAATACAAGAACAAATAAAATGAACCCACCATTCCCAAACCTAAACAAATATTTAAAATTATCAGAGATCACTATATATATATATATCAAATAACAAAACAGTCCACCTGAATAAAGTGGGGTGTTACAATGCATGTGTGTGTGAGTGTGTGTGTTGTAACGTTTGTTAACAGCCAGGTGGATTAAAGAACTAAGCACCCTTTTATAAAAATGGCCCTATTCTTATTAATTGCGAACAGGTAATATGAATAATCTTATTTTTGAAAGGAAAACGCAGAGTCAAAAGTCGGATAAGATTGGACTATTTATTTTTCTCTCATTAATATATTTTTAATTACAATTAGGTTACGATTTCTTCTTAACGGTAAACTTCTGATAAGATTCAGTCTCTTTACATCTTTTCATATTTCTTGATTATTCTTTAAACCATTCTCCGGAACGAAGCTCATCAAAATTAATAGCTTACTCTTAAGAAAACTTGAGAGAAATTAAGATGATTTTCGTCGCATACCCTCCGAAAATAAATAAAAAGATAAAAATATTTTTAGTAATGGTTTTTTTTTTTAAACAATAGGAAAATCTGATTTTTCTGGCTAATATCGATTCAGATAATCAACCCTTCTTTCCCGCTCACATTTAATTAGAGTTTTTCTTCTTTTCTTTCGTTACCTTATCATATGTTTTGGTCAACTCCCAATTATTATTGTTAAACCCAAATTAGCATTAAGCTTAAGTTCGAATAAAGATAAAGCCTGATTTCTCACTCCACGAGAGTTGATTCGGGTTGGTAAAAGACAGCGTCTCTTCACTTCTCCGTGATTCCTGTCAATGTCTGTAGGTAGGATACGCTAGAAGTCTTCGGTGGGTAGAAGTTGGACGACGGGGGGAGGAAGGTAAGTAATAAGGAGGGAGGAACGGTTTTTTTCTCTACAGGGAAAGGTTAGTATTATTAATAAGAACCCGTCAATAACCACGTCGAAAAATACCTTCTTCACACATTTTTTTTATGGATAATCATCATACTGCATAATTAGGGATTCGATTTTCGCACCGGATATGTACCAAGTAGTGGATCCAAAGATCTGTTAGCAGAAAAGAAAAAAAAGGGAAAGCCAAGACAGAAAAAACATTCTTATTTATAAAAACTTGGCCCAAATTGTCAACCATTACCAGATAAATCTTCATGCGATTCCCGACTTCGATTGTGCGGTCGCCATTTTCTTCTCAAAGATAATTTTCCATCATTCTCACGAAACTATTTTCCAATAAATCGTACCAAAGACGAACTTCTTCTCTCCACTGTGGATCGCCTCCCTCTCTTTGGGTCTGGGTCCTGGCATCTCCAGGAGAAACCAAAATCTGCAACTAACACTATCAAATTCGCTTCGTCTTCTTCCCTGATTCCTTCCACTCGCGCTGCCAACAAAGTCTTTTTCCAAAAACGACGTAATAGAAGATCATTAGTGTGTTTCCTTTGTTGACGCAATTTTAAACAATAACAGTGACAATATACCATAAATCGTAGTAAAACTTAATCAATAAGGAAAAAATTATTTTCCTATCTTTTAGCATGTTACAGAGACCCCCACCTCCCGAGCTGGACAATTTCAATCCGTAAGTATTTACTTTTGAGACAATGGCACAAACTTGAAAGCGGCATGAGCATCTGTTTATTGTATCCGAGGAGACACCCGGTAACCTCCTTGGCATCAAAATTACCCATTGACGAGAACTAAAGTAAACAAAAAAAGGGGCAGCCTCACATAACCAGAAACTCAATCTTCTTCAAGGAACTCGCTTATTTTCTTTAAATCTCTTTAAATATTCTAGTTTTTTCTATAAAAAAAAATAAACTAATGAGGCACTGACTCCTAAAAACCAACTTCAAACCCCAAGGGCTCAAAAGGCACCAAGAAAAACATTAAATATTAACCACTAGTTAAAGAAAAACCCCACATAAATTTTTGAGACCCAATAGCTTCCTTCAATAGAGGTTCCTACCGACACCACAGACCTTATCAAGGATTTTACTCCTTGAAAGAAACTATTAAAGTAGACAAAATCGGGAAAAAAATACATAAAGAATAAATTAAAAAGGAGCTTAACATAAATCGCAAACAACTCAAAAAGGAATGGTGAGACTACCTATCGACATTTCGTGTGGCCTCCATCCTACCGGCGTCTCTAGCCTTAACAAGGAATGAACGATACGCAAAAATGGACAAGGTCCGATGTCCCTACCATAAAGAAAACGTGGAGCTCCAAAAAAAACAACCCCGAACCCGCATCAAACAAAGAAAATGATCGGAGAACAGAAAAATCACTTATCCAAAAAAATCAATCCAAAAAAATCACTCAATCCAAAAAAATCACTTATCCCCCTTTTATTTTATTTTTTTAACCCCCATTTATTTTGATTTTAACTAACATAGGGAACTTCCCTACTCCAAATCGGGGTATTATTAAAAACAAAAAATAATAAAATAAATGTAAAGAAACCTTTGTTCTTTTTACCCTGCCTTGTCTTTAATTGAACTTTAAAAATATTACCCGAGAGCTTCACTGCATGGCCCTCTGGTCTCACAGCTTCCAGTCTCCAGTCATCTCCGCAGCTCCCAACCACGTGACAAAAATGGAGGACCAAATAAGAGTATAAATTATTAAAAAATTAATTTATTCATAACTCATAATTATCAGAAAAAAATTAATTTTAAAAAATTAATAATATTAACTCTTAATTGTATGATTTATTTAATACACAATATAAAAATTATATTTAGTGTTGATAAAGAATAGGGAAAAATAGAAAAGTTCTACACTTAGTTTTATCCACCCAAAAAACAAAATTTTGTCCATGTTGAACATATGCAACACCATGTGCCAAAAACCTTGTTCAAAAATAAACATCCGGTTTGGGTATAGCTTTTTCTGGCTGTAGTTTGTAATGCCATTGGCGAAATATTCTATGCTGTCGCGAATCGAGCAATAACATTATAAAATACTAACCAGAAACGTGAAAATTGAAGTTGGCAGTACCTTGAGTTTTGCTTTCTTAATATCATCAACAGCATGGCTACTGAAATGTGCATATTCATGTATCATGCATATAAATTAACTTGTAGAGGTACCCGAGGTGCATTCCAAGAAAAATCCGAAAGACGAAAATTTTTAAAGACTCACAATGGATGGACCTCTCCAAAGATGCCTTTTAGTCTAAATAATTTTTTACTCACGTAATCTTACTTCAGATGTACACTTGATGTTGTTGCAATTTCCTTTCTTCTTTCGATGTCTTGAAGCAAAAATTGGCCATTCATCACTTTGTGTAGTCTAGAAGTCGCCGATTCTTCTATTTATTTGCTTACCACTTGCCCAATACAGCACGGAGATAAAGGAGTGCTTCCTCTATCTTCTTTCACTCTTTCACAATAGTCTGCTAACTCATTATCTCCAGTTACTGATCATTTTTAAAGATTTTCAAGAAATTGTTAAGTACCAGGAATTCTCTATTCTAAGAAAAGCTTGAATAACAAGAATTCTATGCATTGAATTCTATATTGCCCAAACATTGCCTTGCATTGTTGGTCATGAGATATATATTGTTGATCCTTGCACAGTGTTGGTGCATTGTGTGTTCACACCATTGTTGATACCCATTGTTGCACAAACTTTCATTTGCGTTGTTGGTCATAAGATATTTCTCATTAATATGTCCTGCCGTAACCATGAATATCGATTCTTTATCAATAAATTTTTTTTTTAAATTTGGGGTAGACAGTGACCGTCCTCATGCTTTGCAGAGTCATGTATGCGAAATTTTATCAAGTCGGAATAAAACTGTAGATTTGTATAAAAAACAAACAAACAAACAAACCCACAAACAAACCCACAATGTAACAAACATCCTTCTTTATATATATAGAAGACTAGCAGAAGACCCGGCGTTGCCTAGGATAATTACACTTGTAGGTAAACAGAACAAACTCAAAAAACTAAATTAAACCTCCAAATTGGTTAAATAATAACTCAATCACCACAATATAGAGCGAAGGGACTATCCATTCTAAGAAAAATCCGAAAGACAGGAAATTACCTCTTCGCTGAAAAAATTCATTCCAAGTGATATACCGGGACTTGATTTACCAAAAAATAAATTTTTAAAGGCTCACAATGGATGAACCTCTCCAAGGATGCCTTCTAATATAATAATTTTTTACTCACGTAATCTTATTTTAGATGCACACTTGATGTTGTTGCAATTTCCTTTCTTCTTTCGATGTCTTGGAGCAAAAATTGGCCATTCATCACTTTGTGTAGTCTAGTGGTCGCCCATTCTTCTGTTTACTTGCTTACCATTTGCACAATACAGCACGGAGCTAAAGAAGTGCTTCCTCTATCGTCTTTCACTGTTTCACAATAGTCTGCTAACTCATTATTTCCAGTTATTGATCATTTTTAAAGATTTTCAAGAAATTATCAAGTATTAAGAATTCTCTTTACTAAGAAAAGCCTGAATAACAGGAGTTCTATGCATTGAATTCTATGATAAAAGTATAAACTCCTGGGGAAACCAGAAATAAATATACAAATGGGAAGAAAATGTGGATATGATAAATAAAGACAAAGTAAATAACAACTCTTTAACCACAACAAAAATTAAGTAAAAAGAAAAATACAACCTAATCCTAGAAGCGCTTTTCGAGGGTGAAGCTCTCATCATTCAGCAGGTGGCAAGGGAGGGAGTACCACACCAGATGATACTGAGTGTGAAAAAGAACAAGACCGATATTTATAGTTTGACAGCACCAATGACAAAAAGAGTGATAAACCCTTTATAAATTTATGGAACGTCGTCTTTTTTAAAATCCTTGTGATGGTCCTTTGGTTATATCCATTCCTGGTGGCGATCCTTCTAATTGTGGAGATTTCTTTGTTCAGGGTCTTCTTGTCCAATGGAAGGTTGATCGCTCTGTCTATCATAGAGATAAACGTGGCAAGCTTGTGGTTCCACGGGTGGCTGGAATCTGACGGGATAAAATTAAGCTGGTTTGATGGTTTACGATAAACATCAAAAGAAAGGGAGTTAGAGGCCTTTATAATCATAACATCTAGAAATGGTTCCATAAATTTATCAAAGACAACACGACTTTAAAGAGAATCAAAGGGAAGTACACCACGATATCAATAGCCTTTAATAATCAATTAGTTAAGGGCCTTAGCTCCATTTTTAGTAATCACGACCTAGCTTTATCTTTCAGCAACCCAAACCAAGCAAAACTATTACTGGGTAACCCAAAGGATAAGGTCCCCCCACTCCTGCAGACTGGAATCTACAAGGTTAAGTGTCCTCAGTGCCCCAAGGTTTATTTGGGACAGACGGCCCGCAATCCTACCATTCGATTTAAGGAACATTTGGCCCACTTGAAGTATGGAAGAAGAAACCTGTCCGCTGTGGCGAAACACTCGTTGGATACGGGACATAGAATATCATTCAACGATCTTGTACTTGTTAAAGCAATAAAAAATATTCGCCTTCTGGATGCCTTTGAAAGTTTAGAAATCTCATCAGCCAACAGCAAAAATTTACTAAACTCCGACAAGGGACCCATTGGAGATTCTCAACTTATTAACTATTGGTCCAAACGGACCAATGACTGATCTAGCCCCCTTAGTGGGGTTTATCACTCTTTCTGTCATTGGTGCTGTCAGACTATAAATATCGGTCTTGTTCTTTTTCACACTCAGTATCATCTGGTGTGGTACTCCCTTCTTTTCCACCTGCTGAATGATGAGAGCTTCGCCCTCGAAAAGCGCTTCTAGGATTAGGTTGTATTTTTCTTTTTACTTAATTTTTGTTGTGGTTAAAGAGTTGTTATTTACTTTGTCTTTACTGAATTCTATATTGCACAAACTTTGCCTTGCATTGTTGGTCACGAGACATATATTGTTGATCCTTGCATAGTGTTGGTGCATTGCGTGTTGACACCATTGTTGATACCTATTGTTGCACAAACTTTTATTTGCATTTTTGGTCATGAGATATATATTGTTGGTCCGTGCAGAGTGTTTGTGAATTGCGTGTTGATACCATTGTTGGTACTTATTGTTGCAAAAACTTTGCCTTGCATTTTGGTCATGAGATATTTCTCATTAATATGCCCTGCCATTATCATAAATAACGATTTTTTATCAATAATTATTATTTTTTCGAAATCTCAGATAGACAGTGATCTTCCTCATGCTTTGAAAGGTCATGTATGCGAAATTTTATCAAGATCGGAAAAAACCTGTAGATTTGTTTAAAAAACAAACAAACAAACCCAGAAACAAACAAACAAACAAACATCCTCATACTTTGAAAGATTAATTTTGTGGAGTTGCGGTATATTATTAATTTCTACTTTACTAACTTTCCACAGTAGTTATTAAGATTTTGTTCAAGGTTAACCTTTGTTTAGTTGCACCTTTACTAACAAACATTATCCAATTATTTATTCTTACAATATTGATCAACAAAAATACTTTTCTTCAACTAAAGGCTCCTCTTGTTTTACTTACATTAATGTACTGTAGTATGATCTGGAATGGATGCACCCAACAAGAAGCAAATACTCTCGATAAAGTACAATCAATCTTTTTGAGATTTTTGATTCATAAATAACCTTCCTCTCAAAATGTAATACAATGACACGTGATCAATATGTGTTGACCATTTTATGAAAATCTTTTCTGGAGTAGCTGATATTGTTGATATTATTTCAAGAATGTGTTTACAAGTACCTTAGCTCTCTTCTCGAGAACCATCCAATGCTTAAGAAGAAAGTACATGCTTGAAGATCCCCACTTTTTCATATTCAGTCCCACTTACAATAGATTGCAGGATACTTTTGATATTTTTAACTGATATGATCTTATTTTTTCTACATTGTTTTTTTTTAAACTTTGTTGTTTCATGTATTAATTATTTTTAAACAAGGTGTGAGGTCGGGGTTCTGTGGTGGCCACTTTGCAATTTCCAGGTTATTGTTTGCTTGACCAATCCACCGCTGTGATTTATTTTTATGGGGGGTGTGTAAAGGACAAGGTCTTCACCCTACCCCATCCTCGTGATCTAGAAGAGCTGAAAGAACGCATTACGGTAGCGAAAAGTGGGATTGAAGGTTACATGTTAATGCGGGTTTGGGACGAATTCGACTACATGGGGGCATATTGAACATCTTTAACTGTGTCACAATAAACTTAAAGAGTTTTTCTTTAAGAATCCGTATGTGGTGTGTCTATATTCTGAATAGCTTTGATGTAATAAATTTTTAAAAGTGTGAAGTTCTTTTGTAATCATTCCGTATATCTCCTTCCTGTTCAGATGAATTCTCTCCCCCGAATCTCTTACCCTCCAATACGGTCGATCTTTTTCTTAAATCAAGAGGTGATTTATCTGTCATTATTAACTCATTAGTCACTAATCTACAACTTTTTATTAGTAAACTGGGGACTATTAAAAATCTGTTTTCAATGATGACAAAAATTGAACATAAAATTGATATGCTCGACAATAAAATACAGTCTCTGCAGGAAAATCAAAATATCATTATCAACCTTCTTAAAAATTATACTCTCCCACCTAACTCAGTCTCGAATAACTCCTCCTCTCATTTTGTCGGACGTACTGAAGTGAGTTCAGTTTCACCGACAGCATTTTTGGTACAAAAACATCAACAGATCTCTCCAGTTCAAAGAAGTTGTAGCAAAAATTACAACCTCTAAAAGAAACACTACGGATTCTAAGGGACTCAACAATCAGTCATCTGTTCACACTAAGGCTTGTGAAGAGTGAAAAATCTGCATAGGTTCCAAAGCGAATACAGGCATCAAAACTATTTCCAAAATCTCGACGAAAGCACTGTTCATCACCACACTCTCCCCTAGCTTTGAGGAAGACCAAATAAAATCAATTTTAAGCAATGAACTAATAATATCAAATTTATCTTGCCACCATTTAAACACTCGACATAACTCGTATGCCTCTTTTTACTTAGCAGTTGACAGTAAGGAATATGACAAACTACTTAATGAAGAGGTGTGGCCTGAAGGAGTGTTAATTACACCATTCTACGGTCAATTATGTGATTATCATTTATACAAACCTGATCAATCTATGGAGGATAGAGAATCTATTCTACTTAATCTTTTAAATGCCAACGTTCCCATTTTGGGAACATTAGAAGAAAAAATTTTTTACTAAAACTAGACATTAAATTGGAAAAATGCTTAATATTATAATTAATTGAATCATAACACTAAATTTTAAAAATAAATTTATTCCTGACAAAAATTTTTTATTATATTTGTGAATTTTTTTAATAAGAAACATCACAAAGTGTTTTAGTAAGCTTTTTGAATTTTTTCCTCTATAATAATGACAAATAAAATTGTTTCTTTTTTGGAATAGTGATAAACTTTTAATCTAAAATCGAACTGGAGTTCGAGTTGGGGGAAGGTCGTGGCCTGGTGGGCTTTCACTGAAACACAACTTCAGTGAAATTAAGCTACATCAGGCAAGGCTAGTCACTGCATGGGCGGCTCACCAGTGACTCAGGATCTTCACCCCCTCCCCCGGCTGCTGTGACCATCATACAGCAGTCATTAATCCAGGTCCATCCAGAGACCCAAGTCGTCGGCCTCAGGCCATACAGGCTCTGGATGGATGTATTAGATTACAATGAAATAAAAAAAACAAAAAACTGCACTTTCAAATTTTTTCCTTGTCTTTTGTAAGTGAGGTAGGTGCATTATTGTGTTGTTCCCAGAATGGAAACGTTCGCATGTTCTATTACTCATTACTGAGTAGGTGTTATGAGTATCGATGAGCAGATGGTGCTCTATCATGACAGACATCCAGCAAAAAGTTTATAAAAACTAAACCTATACGTGAATAATAATAATTATTAACTGGAGATACGTCTCCAAGCGTAGGTAATGATTTTTCGATTGAAAAACGGAAGGAAAAATTCTGCGACCCGTCTCCCATTGGGCTTTCAACCGTGACAACTTGGTTGTCTTTAAGACACCTTGAGACAGCTTGGCTGTCCGTGGTGTCTGCGATAGCCCAACTGGTAGAGGCATCGGCCATGATAGTCGAGGTTCCTGGTTCGAATCCGGGTCGCAGAATTTTTCCTTCCGTTTTTTAAACCTATACGGTTTTATTAAAAATTATGTGTCCTCTGGGGTTTATAGATACCAATATAAGATTAGGAAAAGAGTTGTAAACATTTTGTTGAACAATTGAAGATCCTTCCCAGCCTGTGTTCTTGATAACTTCTTTACAAGCTGTGATTTGTTGACTGAACATTCGGAAAAAGGAATTCATGCCAGTGGAACTATTCGGGATAATAGAAACAACCACTGCCCAATACGAAGCGTGAATGAAATGAGAAAGGAATATCGTGGATCTTTTGATTATCAGTCCAACGCAAAAGTTACTTGCATTCGCTGGAATGACAATGCAAGTGTGATTGCTGCCAGTAATCACTATAAAATACATCCTCTGTATAAAGCACTAGGACGAGCGAAACAGCAAAAAGACAAAAGTCCACCAGCCACTAATGACCCGAAAATATAATGAAGGAATGGGTAGCGTGGATTTATTAGACCATCTTCTCTCGACCACGTCTTCTTTCCAAAAAATGGTGGTGGAATCATTTCAGCAACGTACAGAACATTGCTGTTGTAAAAGGTTTCATATTTTTTCACCCTAATTAATTTAGAGGATTTGATGCGATTCTCTTCGGAAGACAGAAGCTGGACCATGGCAACGTCTTGGAGGACCAACATTCCGAACTTGCAAGGCAGTTAGATATAATGGTAAAAATCATTTCTTAGAAAACTGTTCTCAAGGTAGATGCATAATGTGCCAAAAATTACGTGATTACAATGCACAAAATGTGAGAAGCGACTACGTGCATAAGATATATTCAGACTACATGAAGTGATCATAAATACGAGGGCGAGTCAAAAATTATCTACACTTTCGCCATAACACAACTTCAAGGTTATCATACAGTCTTCTGCGCATGCGTGCTTAGAGTTGGTACGACTACGGTCACATGTACGAAATTTGATACTGATCGCGTCATATGCTTTCTGGCTAAAACTGTATAACATGTCTGCTCCGCTAGCAGTTTGCATTAAGGAGGAATAACAAACAGCGATCCAATTTCTCTGGTTCAAACATCAAGTTGAATTTTGAGGGTGCTGGAACACCCTCCCTACAACCCAGATCTTGCTCCCTCAGACTTTCATTTGTTTGGGCCACTTTTGCATGTCTAAGTCTGTGGAAAATCGACGACCTCGCAAAGCATCTTTCAGCGGCCCAAGCAGTTAAAAGTCTGAGGGAGCAAGATCTGGGTTGTAGGGAGGGTGTTCCAGTTCCCTCAAAATTCAACTTGATGGTTTGAACCAGAAAAAATTGGATTGCTGATAACCTGAAGACTGTATGATAACCTTGAAGTTGTATTATGGCGAAAGCGTAGATAATTTTTGACTTGCCCTCATATAAACTATTTTTAACTGAAATATTTTCCTTTCCTTATATTTGCAAATATAAATGATATATGTTGTTTTGATTATATGTCACAGCAATAGTAATAGAAATAAATGAATGTAAATCGTCAAACAGTTGTCATGAAATGAACTGAAAAGTTACCCATAAGCATGCCAACATTCCCATTTTGGGAACATATTTTTTCATCAAGTCAAAATTTTTTTTTCGAGCTGATTTCTTTACCTCAATATACAGGGTAATTCATAATTAGTGTCCCGTCTTTAGGTACAAATAACGAATCAAGGGGAACAAATTGGGGGGAAATGAATATTGATTATTTAGTTTTAATGTCCCCTAATTCAGAATGAAAACATTTTGCATCCCTGGGGGTGAAGCTGTAAATTTTGAAAATTTTAATTTTGTAGGGGTAGAGGTTAGACCCCATGTGTTATTAAGAAAGTTGTAGAACATCATGTAAAATGTGGGTTTAGCAAAAAACCATGTGAAAAAATCTCATCCCCTGCCCTTTATCGAGTGGGAAAAGCGAAAGATATGGCTAGCTAATGTAGACAAAAACAGAAAAACTCATTAGAAAATTATTAGAACTTTATTACTTATTAGAAAACAGTACATTTGAAAATGAATGATAATGAATGAGTCGTTACCCTGAGTGGGCCCTAATTTTTTTCATTCATTCTCATTAATTTTCCAAATGTAGGCCCTACTGTTTTCTAATAAGTATGGTTTTTGTCCACATCGGCTAGCCATACCTTTCATTTTATCCACTCGATAAAGGGGCATGGCATGAGATTTTTTCAACGGGTTTCTTGCTAAACCCACATTTTACATGATGCTATACAACTTTCTAAATAACACACGAGGCCTAGCCCCTACCCATACAATATTAAAATTTTCAAAATTTACCCCTTCACCCCCAGGAAAGAGAAATGTTTTATTCGGAATTACTGGACATCAAAACCAAATAATTAATATTCATTTTCCCCCCTACCTGTTCCCTTTGAGCCGTTATTTGGACCTAAAAACGGGACACCAATTATGAAACACCCTTTATATGAGGCTATGGTAGCAACATATCCAAATTTCATAGAAAAATTTTCATTATTTCCTATAGTGGCCTGTAAAAGGTTAATCATGGAGAGTAATTTCTACTATCAAAATATACGTGGTCTACGAACTAAGAGTTTGGATTTATAAAAAAAATGTACTCTCTAACAATTTTGATTTTCTTCTTCTCACTGAAACGTGGTTTAACTCCGACATTCAGAACCATGAACTATTTCCTCCTGAATATAACGTTTTTCGAAAAGACATAGAATATGAAAATTCCAACACTAATTGTGGAGGCGGAGTGCTCATCGCAGTCAAGGCATCCTTAAAGTCTAAAAGGCTTTATGACTTTGAAGTTTTTTTTGAAAGTGTTTGGGTCGAATTGAAAACACTAAATGGTCGTAATATCGGTGTTGGTGTCGTGTATATTCCTCCTCGTTATGATTCATTTAATTATATCGAGAATTTACAACGTTTATCTGACAAGCTCTCCTCATTATCTCAGGACATTTTGCTCGTTGGAGACTTCGATTTACCTGGGAAACCACTGCTTGTAATTCATGTGATTATGTGCAAATTATTATTATGGAATTGAATTTTTTTATGAACTGTTTAGGACTGTCACAGGTGAATACGCATAAGAATGCTAACCTAGTAATTCTCGATTTGATTTTCACTAACATGCCAAATTATGAAGTTTTGAGAGTTAATGAACCAATAGTACCTATCGATTCTCTTCATCCTCCAATTGAATTCATTACAAATTTAAATTTTAAAAAAGCCAAACTACCGACCAATTCTTATAGGATTTATCAGAGAGGAGATTATCTCAATCTGTATAAATCCTTAGAATCAACTGACTGGTCTTCTGTCTTAAAGAGTGATAATGTCGACGATGCTGTCAAAATGTTTAATACCATTGTTATTAACGTAATTGACAAATCCGTTCCTCCCAGAACAAAACGAAAAAATTCCTTTCCATATTGGTTTAGTAGTGAATTACGTCACCATTTATCCAAGAAACGTTATTACCACCAAAAGTTTCAAAGCCAAAAATATGCTGAAAATTACAACAATTTTTCTTATCATCAAGTGATAGCAAAGAAAATCTTTAAAGTTGATCGAGGTAATTACATGAATGCTATTAAGAACAGCTTAACAAAGAATTCTGCCAATTTTTGGAAATATGCCTCTAAAAAAACTCTACAAGGATCGACAAGATCTCAATAGTGCAAGACTCAAATGGGTGCACAGTAGCAGTCGAGAAGTCTGCCGCCATATTTGCAAAAAACTTTGAATCCTTATACGACAATAATGCTTACACTTCAACAGTATCTCATATAATCTCCGAAGATTATCTACCACCCTTAACTGTTAACAAATAAGATGTAAATGTTGTAAAGCAGATAAGGCCCAAGACTTCACCTGGCTCTGAAAGAATCCCTATGTTTATCATCAAAGAATGCCTGCCAATGCTAGTGGATATCATCATATGGATATACAATATGTCAATTTCTTCAAGAACTGTCCCAAGAGACTGGAAGAAAGGAATGGTAGTCCCGATCTTCAAGACTGATAACAAACAAGCAGTTAATAATTACAGACCGGTATGCATTCTAAATGCAATAGCCAAGATTTTTGAAAACATAATATTCCTTTATCTTAATTCATATTACACTTCGAAATTCTGTCCTGAACAACATGGCTTCATTAAAAAACGCTCTATCACGACCAACCTTATGCCATGGCTTGATCACGTTTCTTCAGAAGTGCAAAAAAGAAAACAGGTTGATGTTATTTATTTCGATCTCTCACGTGCATTTGATTCTGTTTGTCATATCAGACTGCTTCAAAGACTTGAAATATATGGCATTTGTTCTGACTTCATTAAATTTCTGGCATCTTACCTTGATGATCGTGAAAACGTTGTGCGTGTGAATGGGTATTCATCTAAACCTTTCTTAGCCCCTTCAGGGGTACCTCAAGGTTCTAACCTTGGTTCTCTCTTGTTCAACATTTATATTAATGACCTGGTGTCACATATCAGATCATCTCGAATTCTACTTTTTGCAGATGACTTCAAATTATTTCGACGTATAGGTGAACCTTCAGACTTTGTGCTGCTTCAGGAAGATGTTGATAGAGTGCTCGAATGGTGTGAAACCAACCTTTTAAAAGTCAACATAACTAAAACGAGAGTTGTAACTTACTCTCGTGCTGTCATGCCGCTCATATATAATTACAGGATCAATTAACAAGTTTTGCAGGGTACGAGAACGACCCGTTATTTAGGACCAGCGTACGACAACGATCCGTGGATTATAAACCAGCATGTTGCTCTTATAACAAGCCAAGCATATCGCATGCTCGGACTTATCAGCAGATTAACTCAATCTTTTAAAAGACCCAAGTGCTTTACCGTTTTATTTAAAACTTGTCATCCCACTTCTTTTCTGTTCCTATGTGTGGAATCATTTAACACAAACTGATATTAAAAAACGCCACAGTGTGTTTTCACGCTTTTGTAAAATTATTTTCAGACGCCATTTTACACATCATATGGATTTTAACTTAGACAACATACTTAAAGAAGTTCGTTGCCTTCATTCACCTCAACTCCTAACTAGGAATGCTCTAGATTTTCTGTACAAAGCTATTCATAATATCATTGATTCCTCAAGTTTTCTCATTGCTTTTAACCTAAATGCTTTCGTATATCAAACACGATGTAAAAATATTTGCTATGTTCAGAAACACAATTCAATTAATCCGTTTATCAGATTATTCTTAAAGTAAACAAACTGAGTGATTTTGTAGACATTTTTAACTCTAACTATTATGCCTTTTATAATGAACTTTTAAACATTTTAATATGTCAACGAGCAATTTTTAGCTCTTTGTCTATTTCACATGTACTGCAACTGATTTTTTATTTAACTGTATGAATTGATTACCTCTTATATGCTTTGTCTTTGTTTAGTTTTGTATGTTCTGTTTACCTCCGTTAATGATTATTTGTATGCATCTTCAAATTTTCTGTCTTATTTTATTTTATTTTGTGTTGTTTTTTTTAGTGTGTCCGTTGTTAAAGGTTTATTTTCAAATGTTTTCGTTCACACTTAAAACAAATAAAATTGAAATTAAAATTGAAATTGAATTTTGAAATTATTTTTATGTAACAACGACAGATAAACTGGGTGGGAATAACCGTACGATGTCCCCCAACAGGCCAAAAGCCCAAAAACCGGGTTAATAAAATGACCTATAAAAATAAATATATAAATACGAAAAAATTAGTACAAAAACAGTTAAGAAAAACGAAAAGTGAAAAAGACAACAAAAAGCTAAATTTTAATTTTAATATTAATAATAAATTTAATATATTAATGTATGACATCTCATAAGAGTGTCGCCCCTAGCAGGCCGAAGCCTAAAAAACGGGGTAACTGAGAAAAAGAATTAAAAAATATCAGGTTTAATAATTGCCCGATTAAAATAATCGGCAAGTTTAAATTTGAAGTCGAGAAATGTAGCGTTAGTCTTGTAATACACAGAGATAAATAAAGTGAGACCAGTAAGTATAGAAACGCAATCCCAAACCATCCATAATAAAAAAAACATCTATTTTATTACTAAAAAGTTTAATTAAAAATTTACTCTAAGCTGATCTACTATATTATTTACAATATTAAACTTATAGTTATCACCCAAAATGTAATCAGAAGAAGCAAAAAGTTTAACAATTCGAGACAACATAGAATTAAGACGATATATCAGAAAATGCGGCTTCAAATACCAAATTTCTACTGCATACAGTATTCTAGATAGAAAGCTTTGAAACTCTGGATAGATTTAAAATATAGACGCATTCTCAGAAATATACCTAATTTTTTAGATATATCACTAATAAGATATTATTATTATTATTATTATTATTATCATTATTATTATTATTATTATTATTATCATTATTATTATTATTATTATTATTATTATTATTAAAAATGCTTCAATAACATGGTTTCAAACTTTTCAGCTTTTTCTTCTGGCTACAGTTCTAACTTTCAGTTCTGTTCTAGCAAAAATTTTAATTACATATAACAAGAGACATTAACACCGAAATTCGGCTTTGTAGCGCACATTTTAATACATTTTCTGCCACCAGAGTAGTGAGAACGATGACTTCCATTAGACACGATGTGGATGTTGTGCTCCCTGAACAGTGTACTTTAAAACTTTATTCCGTTTTGGAAGCCTGAAAATATTTAGTTGTATTGTATGCTATACAAGTTGGCACCCAACATAAAGGCCATCCGAACTTTAAATGAAGAATATAATGCTCATGCCAGATTCGTGAATATCAAGGAGTGACAACTGCCATTGTGCTCGTTTGCTGCCATCAACATGCTCATTACCCCAGTTGGTTATGCCTGTCTTGAGTAATCTGAAAACCACCAGCCTGTCGACGGCCTCTAGCTTATGCCAAGCAACCATGGAGCACCAATCTCGTGAGGTTAAACAAGCTATTGAACGACAGCGTCGATATTAGGAACATCAACAACGGGAAGAAAACGACCCAACGCCCGAGAATTCATCTTTAAGCTGCCCCGACAAGGTCAGTACACGATCAGCGACTCTTATTATAATTCACTCAACAACAACTGACAAAATGTTGTCTGCACAATTTACTCTGTTCATGGAAGAGTTCCGCATATCTAATGAACGAACAGCGGAGACGCTCACTAGATTAACCACCCACGCAACGGGTAATGCCCAAGTACCCTTTTCTACCCAATCTGTCACTCAGCGGAAATTTTACGAAGTGTAATGAATGTTTTAACGGGAAAAATTGATCGTGTGTTGAAACATTCCTCGATAATGCAAACACTTTCAAACAGTGCGTCAGAATCAGGGACCAAAGTGCACTATCAGGCCTAACAATGTTACTTACTGGAGATGGTGCTAACGGGTGGCAAGGTCTAAAGCCAGCATGTGCTACATGGGATGCAGCCCAGCGACTCCTTAAGAATGCTTTCGGTTCTGACCTGCCTCCTCATAGGATTTACAGAAATATTCAGCCTGATCCATGAAAATGGCGTACGTACAGAACTGTTCATTACGAAAATCCAAATTCTTTTCTCTGGTTTGCGAACACTCCCAGTAGATGAATAATTTATAAATAAACTCTTTAACCACAACAGTATAATTACAAGAAAAATACAACCTGATCTTGCTGGAATCACTTTTCGAAAGCCAAGCTTTCATTATTCAACAGCTGATGAGAACCTCGAGTAAAACCGAGAGAACTAAGTGCTTCCAGCAAGATCAGGTTGTATTTTTCTTGTAATTATACTGTTGTGGTTAAAGAGTTTATTTATAAATTATTCATTGACACTATCCACATTATTGCTCTTATTTATGTACTCCCAGTAGAGAGGGATCAACTGGATATACTATATGGTTTTTGAATCTGCGCATACATAACGACATACGAGATGAATTCGCCACCTCTAATGAGTTGATCAGAAAAGCCCAAGTGATCGAGTCCACTCTGCACAGATTACTTACAAACTCTCTGCCCAGTGATACAAATTATCCATTTCCTACTACAAATCAATCTACATCAAGTCAACCAAATCGTAAGCCCAATACGACCTGCAGATACTGTCATAACTTTTGACATGTCCTCGAGTAATGTCGTAACAGACAACAAGTCAACACAAATGCCCAACATTGCATTTCCAATGAAACACCTGCCACAGTACTTGCTGAACCTGCCAGTATGCACACAACCTGTACAATTTCTCCGCCCCTTACATATTGGGGATGTGGTGAAGCTGTTCATATCAAATCCAAATGTCTAAACACCACCCAACAAGCCCACCTAGCTGCACCTTCTGTGATCCTATGAACGTATGTACTTGGCTATCTCGATTCTGCAACATCCTGCTACTGACCTTGCAGACCCAGGCTCTTCCAGATCAGTTGCTTGTGTGTCCTTGTTAGCCCTTCCAGAGCCGGATCTAGGGTGAGGCAAGTGAGGCACTCACCTCAGGTGACAGTTGTAAGTGGGCACCAAATTGGAGTTATTTTATCTCCAATTTATTTTTAACTTTAAAACATTTTTATTACTTTCCATTATTTTTCAATTTTACATATTATTTTCATTATTTTTAATTTCATACAACTTTTAAAATTTCTATGATGAACAACGTTAAAAAGCCACACAGATACAAGGTGAGCATCAAAAGGATTCAAACATGGAATAGTGTAAAAGTCTATCAGTTACTAAGTGAAATGTCAGTAAGCAACAAGTCAACATTATTGACTGAAATTACCATTATATTAAAGCAAATAAACTTTAAGTATTTGTGAAATTTAACTGCATGGGATATGATTTTGCAAGAAGTTTAATAAGATGAACAAAGCCTTGCAATCAAAAACAATTGTCATTCACAAAAGATCAAATTTAATAGAAGGTTTGTCACTTAATTTAATTAAGATTAGAAAAGAAATAGTTGCAAATACTTACCTGAACAGTGAAAAGTTAGCCACACAAATGAATATTCCAGCAGAATTTACGAAAAAGAGAAAACGAGTAGTAAAGAAATAGGATTTAGGAGAATCATATGATGAGAGCTTGGTATGTTCAACTTGGAAGTAAGGAAGAAATCCATGTTATGGTTTCACAGTTAAGATGGAGAAGTAAAAGTTTGAATGATATATCATTGGAATTTCAATTTCTTACAGGAGAGATATTACAGTCAATGAATAATGAAGATTTAAAAACAGCAGCTGTCAATTTGGTTCTTAAATATCAAGAATTTGAATTCCGATGAATTTTTTTCAGAAAAATGTAGTTTCAAAAATCATGCAATTGCTATTATTTTAGACATAAAAGTCCCAACTAAAGCACAGTCATATCCAAATGTTGAAATTGCTTTAAGAATTTTTTTCATATTTCCAGTTACTGTGGCTTCTGGTAAAAGAAGCTTTAAAGTTAATTAAAAATTATTTGAGATCTTCACTTGGCCAAGAAAAATTAGCTAACATGGCAATTTTATCAATAGAATAAGAAACAACCAGTAAGATTGCATTCCTTTTCATATTCCACTTTTCATATTTCATATTCCACTTTTCATATTCTGATTATCATAATGTGGGGATGGAAGAGGGCGCCATTTAGCCTCTGGCCCTTCTGTGCAATCTTAATCAGCAGTTTATAGAAAGAACCAACAGCATCACCCAAGCAGATGGTGCAACTTCCAGCAATGAACCTGTACTTGTCACTACCAGTACCTATGATGCTCGGCAAACGTGATTTCAGCACTGAGTTTACTTGTATGCACGACCGTCAGGTCCCAGAAACAATATTAGGCATTGACTTTTTTGGGAAAGCAGATGTCGACTGCAACCTTACTACACGCACTTGGTGTTTGCGAGATGAACTCAGACAACTATACCCTCTAGTGCAATCAGCCCGATTGTCAGGATCCATTTCGGTGTCTCCAATTGATGTTAATATGTGTTCTGAAAGCAATCAACTGGACTCTCTGTTGTCC
Organism: Rhysida immarginata; assembly: GCA_023313115.1. NCBI lineage: Eukaryota > Metazoa > Arthropoda > Chilopoda > Scolopendromorpha > Scolopendridae > Rhysida > Rhysida immarginata. The sequence continues at coordinate 751,604 of JAHWFO010083400.1, forward strand.
TCGCACACCGAAATCTTTTCAAAAACTGGAAAACCCACTGATAAGATAGAACATCACATCAATACTGGTACTGCTCTACCTATTGCCCAGTCCTCATACCGAATCCCTTCTAAATTTCAGCTCAATGACATGTTGGAGAATGGGATAATCAAAGAATGCGAATCCATGGGCAGCACCTACGATTATCGTCCCAAAGAAGAACGGTGGAGTCCGTTTGTGTATTGACTATCAGCAACTGAATGTGGTTACTGTACCTGATAAGTATTCATTACCCCATATCGATGAACTATTTATTATATTCTGCTTGCAAGGCCAAATTCATCACTACTCTTGATCTCCAAACTGGCTACTGGCAGGTCCCAGTACATCTGGCAGACATCGACAAAACAACATTCACCACCCCTTTCAGAACATTTAGTTTTCTCAGCATCCCTTTTGGTCTCCGCAATGTCCCAGCCACCTTCCAAAGACTGATGGATTAGATACGGCAAGCATTACTTAGTGTGGTGATGTTTGCCTACTTAGACGATCTGATTGTTCTGTCATAAACATTTGACCAACATGTCCACGATCTTCAGCAAGTATTCTTAAAATTGAACAAGTTCGCCCTCCGAGCTAATCGAGAAAAATGCTTCTTCTTCTGCCTGAAGTAGGATATCTGGGCTACATCCTCACCAAAGATGGAATCAAGACCAATCCCAAAAAAGTAAAAACCATTGCACAGATGCCTCCACCTAGAAAGTTTCAGTAAGTGCAAGTGTTTATGCAAACGTGTTCCTGGTATCGTCGCTTCATACCCAATTTCTCTCGGGAGGTGAGACCTCTTAGCATGCTTACATAGAAGACTGCCCCTTGGCAATGGGACGAAGATCTCCAGGAACATATATTTTAGGAACTCTTAAGGAACTCTTAGCATGCTTACTCATTACCAGTGCACTTAACTTACGACGGGCTAAGCTTATCATCTGATCTGTGCTGATGCCAGTTCATATGCAATAGGTGCGGCCCTGCTCCAGGGTGAAGGAGCTAATAAACGATTGATCGAGTATGCAAGTCATCTTCTTAGGTCACCTGAACGAAACAATTCAACTACCGAAAAAGAAACCCTAGCGACTAAATGAGAACTGGAGAAGTTTTGCAGATAAGAAGAATACTCTCACATCATCATCAAAACTGATCATCAAGCTCCTAAATGGCTTATATCTTTAAAGGCACTTAGTGGGCGCTTGGCACGATGGGTACTCGAATTGCAACATTTTGATTTAGAAATGATCTATATTCCTGGTTCCACTAATATAGTTGCTGATACTTTATGCAGAAATCCCACAGATAATGAAGTAGCTAAATTATCAGGAGTAGATGTCGTTTTTGACTCCATCTCGCCTTCAGAACTCCGACGGGGCCAACAAGAAGATACCAAAGTACGAAAGATTACTGAAGCTTCAAGAAATCAACCCCAGATCCAATTGTGGTCAGACATTGTACTGATCATGGTTATCTTATGGCTAAAGGACTGTTATATCGCTACTCCCCTGAATTCGATGAGGACATTGCACAATTTCTTGTCCCTTCCTCCATGCGTAAAACTATCTTAGATGAATTCCATGATGCACTGACAGCAGGACACTCTGGTGTTGACCGTACATATCCACGCATCGCCCATTACTGGCCAGGTATGAAAAGGTACATCACTGAGTATATACTGTAATGTTCCAAACGCTTGGACGTTATGGATCTTTCCTCACTCCCACCTACCTCGCTTTGCAAGCTGGTAAATAAAAAAAAAGAAATTGTTTAAGACAACGTCATTTGTCTAGCGCCCCCTTCTTGAAATAAAACGACAATGATAATGTATTTTTTTTAGAAAGAGAGGGTGAACAATGGTGCCACAACAATAGAAGATATGCGAGAGACGATCGACGCGTTAGCAAGGTTATTTTTGATTGGCTTAACGACAAAAAAAAAATTAAGAAATATATACACCGATGAAGCTAGAGCAGAGAATAGTCAGTACAGATGACGGAGATGAAGTCTGCCATGAATGTAAAGTGTTTCAAAAGGCACAAAAGAGATAAATAATACACAATACGGAATGTTTACTGTAAATAGATATAACTTTTCCCACATGATCGGAAAAGAAAGCTATCTTAAAAGAATCCTTAAAACGTCTAATAATATTGACGAACGAAAGATTGAAGATACCCATCGACCTGGAATCGGAATAATGAACATTCGAATCCACAATCCGGTACAAAGCTTAGTATATGGGCCTTAAAGGTCTTAAAAGTTTTTGTTGATGCCCCTTTTATATATATCCTCTGGAATGTCATACAACATGAACAGAACAACTATGCTGAAATTCCTTATCAAGTTTATCAAGTGCAGGAAGTTCTTGATGCTACGTACGATTAGCGTCTGCAAAAATCAACGGGTCAACGAACGCAAACTAAGAGTATGATATTTGCCAAAGAAAGAAGGTCGATTGAGTAAGTTTTTTCCTCCCCAACTAACACCTCTCAAACCGCAAAGTGTTTATAAGCAGTTTCAGAGAAACCCCTCCCCTCCCAATGTTATTATTAGTTTAGTTATTAATTTACCCCTTCCTAAACTTACTCGTTGTGATTTGCCATAACTTTGATAGAAGAGCTTCCATGGCTCATAAAGACACGCTGACTTACATAAAGAAAACTTACGTGAGAAGAAAAAAAGGTAAATATTGAATATACCCATGCGGTCTATTAAAAATAGATCCCCTTATTGTAACACGTTCTAATTATAGCTATCTATAGATAAAATTATACTAAGTCCAATGGAACGTTCGGTTTTGATCTAGATCACCTAGTTAGGGAGTTATGAAACCTTAAAGATTCCGTCTTTATAGTCAGGACAACAATGCCTGAGCTTCGTTATAGCTTGGAAACAATGAGTTGCCCAATTTTGACACCAGGTGGCTTCATGTTTCCCAATTTTGACACCAGATGCTTTCAGTTTAGAAATTTGCATAAAATTTGCATAAAATCTGCCATTAGGAGCTGCGCAAGTCTAACTGAAAATAGCAGTTGCATGAAGAAATGTATGGAATACCATTTGTATGATAAAAAAGTCATACAAAAAATCAATGACTAAAATCAATCATAAAAATCAATTTGACTTACAATATAAATCCATAACAAAATATTCAGCTTAGCAAATTCATAGCCAAGTATTTAGGTTAACAAAAATAAATTCAGAAACAGGATCACTTACATCGGGTATGTAAAAATTGGATTATTCATTTACATGATATATAAGGCTATATCAGGTTACAAATGAAATTATCCATGAATTTCATTTGCTCAAGATCATTTATAAATAACTTATACAAACCAATTTCACAAATGCTTATAGAAATTTTCCAAGTTTAGCCATTGTATTAAAAGTAGGTTTTTGAAATATTGTAAAATGACAATATACAGGGTGATTCAAAATGATGTCTGGGATTTCAAAATTTTACTATGCATTTATTTTATAACATAAACTAACCACACCGGGTAATGTAGGAAAACTCAAATATTTTTAACCTTGCTCCGTTTGTATGTCAAAGAATATAATGCCTAATGTACGGGCAAAAAATGCTTTCATGTAGTATCAAATAGTCATGTATAGATATTTTACTAGCTTCTCCTAAATAATAGATACGCATTTTCACTACTCCATGCCTCTCGCTCAAATTTCATGCACGTAGTCCATTTCTCTTTCCCCATAACTATAGAAAATGAATTCACTTTTACTCTATAAGCAGTCATTAATGCATTTTTCTGGTAAACCGATATAGTATAAACTAAAAGTTCGTGCAAGAACACCCAAAGAAGACAAGATCGTCATCTAAGACCAACCTCTCTACTAAGCAGCCACCCACACCACAACGCTCATCACCTCATGTACCCCTGTCAATCCAGTCCATAAAGATAATGAATAAGAGGGGGCTACAGTGTGTGTCATTTCCCTTTGGGCCATTAATGCTCTTTTCGAACATTCCCTCTGAAAATTATTCATTTTAGAGCAAGGACAGTTTCATACTTTTAGTCAGATCGACACTATTAACAGCGGGAGCAGTAACGCCACTGGTGGCGAAATTGCATTTTCTTCCCATTGTGCACACTTGACGTTGCCAAGGCAACCACGAATAATTAGCATATCGCGGAGTTTTCGAACATTTGTAGTGGTTGTTGTTTTTATTTTAGTTTTATAAATAGGTTATGCCCCCAAAAGTGAACTATACTCGTTTCTCTGCCCCTATTTTATGATTAATGGTGTTTTTTATTAGTAATGATCGAAGAAGGCACGACAAGAAGCTCAACGTGTTCGAAAAATGACTGGTGAATATTGTCCGTAATGCCTATCCTTCGTCATTGATATACACAAAGCAAATTAATAAATTTACGTTGTTTTCAATATTTACCGGAACTATGTTTTCAAGGTAAGTACTGTTTATTTTCAAAGTATTTTCGGCTTGTTTTAGCTGTCGCGATGTCCCTTTTGTCTTGATTAATGGCATTAGATTGCCACGTACGTTCTCTTAATATTATACCGATTCGATTCTTATAACGTAATTTACTACTAAATGTTAGGAACGTTAAATTGGGTCCAACCACCAGTATTATTTGGGAAATTGCCACCAAAAGAACTGCATGGTTGTCATACCCACAATCAGTAAGCATGGGTTTTCTTCTTCCTCCCATTGACCTCTCGATAACAGCGATCTAAGTCTTTGCAGCGCTGTAAGTATTCGTATTTATCAACAAATGTCTTTAATAGAACCTTTTTAAAGGTATTTTTAGTCTATTTTACCCGCTAATCGTCCCGTTTTCAGAGCCACGCCCCCCCTCTTAACCCTAACATCGCACTCCACCCCCGCCCTTTTATCCGGAACCCCTGGACATAGTTTCTAGGGCTTCCTAACACCTTCCGCAAGGCGCATGCGCAAAATGACGTCAAAATTTGCATGCGTTCTATTTTTAACAGACCGCGTGGGTATATTCAATATTTACGGAAAAAAATAATAAAATAAAGAGGAAATAAGAAACTAAACGGACATTAAGATTGTTGATAGGTTGTAGATTTCGGACTCGTTCTAGAAAAAAAGAGAATCAATTATAAGATTTAATATTATTACGACAAAATAAGTATAAAAAAAAAGAGAGAGAAAGATAAAAGATAATAGATATTACTTACCTCAAAAGGGAAAGGAGCTTGAACTCTATCGACTCCGAAACTTTGACTTACCTGAATTAATTTAGATAATAATTATTGTGAAAAAGACCAGAATTTAATATTCGATCTATCTTTAATTGTCAATCTTATATTTTTTTCTATTTTATTTTAGTTTTCTGATGCCGTAGGTGACAAATGATATTAATCTGCTATAAAATAGAGACTTAAAGGATCCAACTTTATTATTAAATCAAGTCATTAACAATGTGAAATTAATGATAATTTTAAACAAACAAAAATCAATAAAGCCACGGTTAAATTTTGTCAGAACCATTGTAGATGTGTGCATTATTAATCTTAATGTTACGTCCTGTTTGTTTAAATCTGTAGATTGAACTCTTTGGTAAGGCTGATGCCAGATACAGACGGTGGTGAGCAAGGAACCGATTGGATTGCAGATAAGTAATTATTGAACATTTTTCTTGTTTCATATCGTTGATACTACTCCGACTAATGATTAGTTTGATATCTCTCTTCAATATAGCCGTTAGCAATGCTAGGTGAGCAACCGCTGTCTACGGATGATATCGGAGTCCAAGAACGTTCACGAAGATTCTTGTGACTCTCCTATCTATTTATAAACGTTACAGTCCGCAACTGCATAAATTGCCTGCGATACAAATCGTCTAATCTCAAATCGGCAGGGTTACTCATAATCCCAGTCCCTTCACAATGCTTTGAACTTATTTCTCTTGATTTATTTAGACCACTACCCGGAACTCCCAATGGAAATCGTTGAATCCTAATCGTGGAAGGTGTTGCTACCAGATGTGTTGTACTATTCGCATTCCAACAGGCTACTGCAGAAATATGTGCAAAGAAATTCCTTGAAGAACTCTGTCTCTGATATGGGACTCCTGGGCAAGTAATCAGCGACAATGGTGTTCAATTTATAACTGCTGTAAATGCAATGTACTACTCATGCATTAGGCATCAAGCAATCACTAATCCTTGTTCACCATCCAGAGGCAAACCCAGTCGAGAGAAAGAATAGAGACTTAAAGACTCAACTTGCCATATGGTAAGACTGAATCACACCACTTGGGATAAACATCTAGCACCAGTACAGTTTGCATTGAACACAGTGATAACACAAGCCACAGGGTATTCTGCAGCCTATCTGACTTTGGCTCCAAGACAAGAGCCCCTGGTGATGTTACTCAAGACCTTCAACAGATACTGAGTAATTTGCAATTTCATCCCACAAATCACTCCGTATTTGCGAAACATGACTACTGTCTTTGAAGAAGCTTAAGTACTATCAATGAACAAGCAAGATCGACCTCAGGCTTGTGATGACCAACAATACCCAACTGCACCTCCATTGAAAGGAGATCGACTTCCTAAGCTCCTCTGTAGGGGGGGATGACCTCCAAACTGGCCCCGAAAAGGGATGGACCCTATGTCATAACGAAGGTATTATCGCCAGTCACTTAACAAGTCGTAGCACCAGCAGCTCCTGATGTTGTGATTGGGAACCATATCTGAGATCGACTTTTTACGCCTGCCAATGAAAAGATCCTAGAGGTGCAAAAGATCCTTTTTATGATACGCAAACGTGGATGACCACCTCAGAAGCGACACTAAACTCAAATCTTGAACGTTTCCCTGGGCTGAGTCCAAGATGGTACACAACCCAGAGGGGGAGGGTTGTAGCGCACGTTTTGATACATTTTCTGCCACCAGAGTATTGACAATGATGGCATCCATTAGAGACGAAGTGGATCTGTTGTATCCCCAGACAAGGAACTTTAACTTTATTCCTTTTGGAAACTTCAAAATATATAGTTGTATTGCATGGCATAGCTTTATTTTTGGAAAAGATTATAGGTAATCTCAAATAAAGGATATATATATTTTCGGGAACCATTATATTAGAAAAAAATTTTGAGTAAGATTTTTGAATTTACCTTTTTATCAACACTTGTTTCCCACAATAGTAGACTTCAAACAACGCTTTAATTCATGAACTTTCCACAATGGAGAGTGACTTGTCACTGTAATTTTTATATGCATGAGAATATTCCAGTTAATGATGTAAAGGAAATGACAATATGTTGAAATTACTGCAATAATATTTTTACCTGCAATTAAAAAAAATGGTGATTTTCTTTCTTTTCACTTTTTTCTGGTTTTATAAAGGCATTTGTGATGTGTGTTTGTGTGTGTGTGTGTGTGTGTGTGTGTGTGTGTGTGTATGTGTGTGATGAATTGATAAGGAAGAAAAACCTGAAAAACTTCTTAGGATCATGCACGGAAGAGTGCTTTCGTCTTTCATCACGTTTTAAATCTCAGATTAAAAAAACTGAGTTGTTCTACCATTACTCGATGTTCCGATAAGTCCACTACTTGGGAACTAGTAAAGTGAGGAACCAGAAATTCTGAGGGAATAGAGGGAACGTTAGTTACTGAAATTCGATTATTTGATATGACCTATGTCAATCGAGTTTTCATCAGGATCAGGCGTGTCCCCAAATGTTCCCGACCTGCCCGATGACAACAGTTTTTCCTCTTCTGCAACCCATCCCATCCCACCTAGCCAAGCAGTAAATCCACGTCCAACAAGTGTGGTCCGAGTCCTGGTCATCAAAAACCTGTTCTACTAAGAATTACGTTTTATGATCTCATTAACCTTTCTCAACTTTATTTTATCTTAGTTTTTTCCTCCTTTGATTCAAGCGTGCTGATTTCTATCTTTTACTTAGTCTCTATAAGAGTTCCTTCCCTCCTTTAGAATTTACAATAGATTTTACAATACTTTGTTGTACTTTATCATTAATCCTTTCTGCTGTCCACTATTTTAAATACTCTGTTGTTTCGTTTTTCTGTTTTTCTTGCTAAAAATTTACTACCATTTCCTTTTCGTACCATTTCTATCTGCCTTTGCACCTATTTACTGCCTTTCTCTGTATATTCCAATGACTTTTTGCCCTTTCCTATCTTTGTTATTTAAAGGCTTTTTCTCCCTATAATTGACTTTTCCCCTATTTCTACTTTTCAGTCCTGTTGCTTTATTACTATAAAACATTACAAAACTCGATTTGGAGCCCTCCTTAGATCAGCCCACTACATCCCTTCCCACAAAAACATCTGGGTGACTTTGAACCCTAACCTCCTATTCTTTCCCTCTGCTCTCCATCCACAACTTATCCCCCCCTTAATCAACCAGAACCTCTGACTTTATAACTTCTCAGTTCTTACTCCACCCAATTTACTCACCTTTTTCCACTCTACACAGGTCTACCCCCATGCCTCTGCCCCTCGCTCATCTACCAGACAACCATCCATATTAAGAGATTATTGCGGCGAATCAAAAGCATGACCCAAAGGAACTGATTGAACCTCAAATAAACATCACCAAGAAAGAATTATCTACTCAACTAAGTGAATGCGAAGAACAATTACCATCAATATTAAAACCAGATCTTCCAAAGGTGAACATTCACTGCGTTTACAAGCACAGTTTTGATCTGAATCGAAAGACAGTTTCAAGTCAATCCTGCAAAAAGTGGCGTGTAAACAGGCTTCAAAACCCCAATCCAGATTGAATTCAATCCAGTCAAAAGAGGTGGTTTGAAACCAGGGAAGCATGCCTCAGGAAAGAGGTCAACCCACTACTGTGCATGTAAACACCCCGATCGGGGATCGAGTTTAGATTTGCTGTTTGGTTGAAAGAAAAAATATAGAAAATTTTAGCTAAAATAAGTTTTTGGTTGATTTACACCTCAACACAATAAATATCTATAAATAAATAAATGAATAAATTTTAAAATATATTGCATGTTTAGGTTGAATTTTTTTGGTTAATTTTTTTTTATCAAAATTTCATTTTTCAAAATTAAAATTTTTCAAATTTTCTATCAAATTGGGGTTTAATATATATATTTTTTATCAAATGTAATTTGATAATTTTTTATCAAATTATAATTATCAAATTAACTTTTAATTTAAGAAATTCTGTTTTATTAAATTATAATTTGATAATTATTTATAATTATTATAATTGTAATTTGATAATTTTTATAATTTAAAAAAATTAAAATAAACTACTAAATTAAAGTTTTTGATATAAATCTAAAAATTAATTTGATAAAACTCTATTAAAGTTAAGTTTTGATAAGAATGTATAAAATTATATTTTGATAAAAACAAGTATAAAAAACTTAAACATGCAAATGCATTTAAAAATTTATTAAGGATTATTATTTTGAGGTGTAAATAAAACAAAACCTTGATCTAGTTAACATTATAAATAACCTCAACCTTATTATTCTCATATAGAAATTTTTAATTGAAAACCAAATTTAAAGGAAAAATCAATAATTACAAAATTTATTGATTGTCAGTTATATTTCCAGACGATAATAATGAGAAAATTTTTAAAAATTGTATTTCAGCCGTATTTTAGAGGAAGCGTAATTCAAGTGATAAGGCCAACTGAGCCAACAATGGCGGATTCTGTAGCAGATGACAAAGTCTGGCGTACTTTCCTAATCTGGAGCTTTACCCACACGGCATCTTATCGGACTCGATTCAGATCGAGTTAGATGCATGTAAACGCACCGAGGCACTTTTGGATTAGCTCAAGTCAATCCGGATGGAAACGTGCATGTAAACGCAGTGAATGGGTGAAGATCGAGGCAATTCTAAAAGTCGTTAAAAATTACTTGGGGCTACAAGAGAAGTTCAGTGATTTCACGAAAGAAGAGGGGCAGAAAAGAAAAATCCAACATCAAATTTATCAATGCAACACCAATCAATTCAAAATAGTATTTTTGAAAACGAAGAGGATTTAACACCATCCACATTAATAAAGATTACAGACAATTGTCATTAGCGCACAAGAATCAGTGCTACAATCACTACATGCCCATCAATTAAAACTAGAAAAGGGCCTATTCCCATCATTATTGGTAGAAGGGTGGATCATAATACTGTTCCTATTGATTAAACAGGTGGTGGCTTTACAGTATAACAGAGGGACATCAGGAGTTCTAACTAGTTTCGCCATTTATTCCCGGCTTTGTCAAGGATATATACAGCAAGAGGCATGCAAGCCTTTATATACAGAACAGTGGTACAAATTATGCATATACATGAACCAATAGGATACAAAAGAATTAAAGAGGAAATAATGGCCAACAGGATAAATAGAAAAAGCACAGATTTTTGAAATATAATGGCCAATAGAATAAAAAGGGTGTAAACGCTAATTTTTATAAATTATACAAAAAGAAAATATACAAAGGGGTGTTGCGAGTTTACGCGGACCGAAAAGAGAACTTATCCGGTTGTCTGAAGACAAGAGGGTTTACAGAAAAATAAACAGGCAAGAAATAACGAAATGCAAAGGAAAACAAAAACGATAATAAAGAAACTGAGAAAAAAGTGATCATAATAGATCGGATAAAGAGTTAATTATTGCAAATACATTAAAGTCTGTTTGATAATTGAGAAGCAGGTGGGGGGGAGGACTTCTTGGCCTTGAATATTTCGATCGCTTCAAGGGTAGCAGTTGTTTCTGGCCTATTGCAGATATGTAGGACAGACATAACATCTTCTTGCGTCTTTAAAGCGTGTCCGGAATCTTCGAGGTTGTTTGCATAGTGGGAAATACGATCTCGTTTTCTATACGAGTCAATGTGTTCTTTGAATCGTACTGCAAAATTGCGGGTCGATAATCCTACATAGAATCTGTCGCAAAACGCACAATTCAGGCGGTAAACTCCGGAATGGGAATATTTGTCGGTGGTGATGGTGGCGGGTGGGTTCAGGATGCGGGCTGATGGTGTAGGAGTACGAAAAGATATTCGAAGGCCAAGGGACGACAGGAAGTTAGAGAGCTGGGAGAAACTACGGCCCAGATACAATAAGGACGTCCATTTCTTGGGAAGGGGCGAAACAAGAGGGGAGGGGGAGAAGAGGGCCCGTCTGCGGCGGTGAAGAATACAGGAGAACGTGGAGGTCGAATAACCATTGGCATGGGCGAGGTTCCGGATTATGCGGAGTTCGGATGATCTGGATAGGGGGCTGAGGGGGAGCTTCAGGGCACGGTCAATTAGGAATCTTAATGAGGCTTGTTTGTGGGTGGGGGTGTGTGAGGAAGAATGGTGTATTAAGTTGGAGGATGTGGTCGGTTTACGGAAGACGGAAAAGGAAAGGCAGTTAGTGTGGGGGTTGTTAGTAATGAGGAAATCAAGGAAAGGGATGGATCGGTTAGTTTCTAGTTCAAAAGTAAATTGGATATGTGGGGAAAAGGAGTTAAAAATGTTAACAATACTAGTGGGGGTAGTGGATTGGGAGTCAAAGAGGATGAGGATGTCATCGACATCGGAAATACGCAATGACAGAGGGATTATTAAGGAGGGGGGTAACGTATGTTAATTCCAGGTGCTGTAGGAATACCTAAGACAGAAAACTGCTGAACGGGAATCCCATTCCTAGCCCTGTGGGTTAAGAATAGTAGGAGTTGTTAAAGGAGAAGTAGTTCTGCGAAGAAATTACAGAGAGGATAGCTAGTAGGTCAATAGTATCGGGTTTAGGTATCTTTTTGCTTCGATGGCTGCAAGAATTAAGACTTGATTGAAGCCAAGGGTGGAATTACAAAATACTAATGTATTGAAATGTTTTTTGAGTTCAAAGTTGTTTTCTCAGGAAACACTGAGTTGATACTATTTTCCAAGGTGATGGATTACGTTTCATTTTTTATTTTGTATCCAATTGAATGTTTTGACATTAAATTACTGTACAATATAGATTAGACTCTGGGAGTCATTAAAACATTTTTGTTTTTGCATATTCAATTCAAATATAGGTTTTCTGTGACTTTCCTTTCCCATGTCAATAAAAAGTCACATAGTGAGTTCATTTTTTTTGCCAGGGGTTGTATTAGTGGAAAAGAGAGATTGTGGAAGAGAAGCGGTTAAATGGTTGTATGGCTGAATTAAATGAGTATAGCTGATAAATAGGAATTATGCTAACTACGTTGAAAAGATGTGAAACCGGGGCCGGTTTCTTAAGGTTAAATAGGATCCAGACAAACCATTTTTGTATGCAAAATAAACGCAGTAAGTTTAGAAAATGAACTTAAGGCATAGTTAAGGCAAAATGAACTTAATGAAGTTATAGCATAGTACAGTAAAAGGAGAATCTTTTGAGGGAGAAACTGTAAGTGAGAGAATAAACCTAGGCAATGATTCAGAATAGAACTCAAAGCTTTAATATGTATATCCCAGGAAAGATTAAAAGAGAGGTGGATACATAAATATATGTATGATTTCGATGGCTTAGTAATATAAGCATTGTAGAGAAGTGTAAAGTTATTAGCAAGGGGCAGATATCTATGCAAATGCTTATTTTTTTTGTAAGTATGCAACTTCATGAAATTTATGGATAATGTTTTGGGTATATAATGTGTTTAAAAAAATTGGTTTTATAATGCATAAAATTGCATATTTTGGCCTTTAGTGCATACTCTCTGATTTAGAGCATATTTTTGTCCATTTCTTTTCAGCAGGATCTTTTTTATTTTTAATCGACCCAGTTGTTTGTTTAGTGCTACCAATTTTTAAACTTGAAATCCTTGGAATCTCGGAACTCAGATGGGTAGGAATGGGACACTTCAGTACTGATAATAGCACAACCTACTATTCTGGACATGACCCACAAAGAAAAATTGGTGTAGCCTTGATTGTTGAAAAAGAACTTGCAAAATCAGTTATAGGATACAACCCAGTGAATGACAGAATTATTCATGTCAAAATAGACAGTAAGCCTATTAAAGTGAACATCATATAAGTATATGCACCAACTACAAATGCTTCAATGGATGATATAAATGAATTCTATGGAAAGTTACAAGACATAATTGATACAGTACCCCAAAAAGAAATCCTTTTGATTATGTGAGACCTCAATGCAAAAGTGGAAAATGAACCTGTTCTGCATGTAATCGAAAAATTCGGACTGGGCTTGCGGAACAATGCTGGAGATATATTAGTTGATTTTTGTGAAGAAAATTCTTTGTTCATCTCAAACACTTATTTCATGCAACCTAAACGAAGAATCTATACCTGGACCTCACCTGATAAGAACCATAGAAATCAGATCGATTATATAATAGGCAATAGAAGATGGAAAAGCACAGTGCAATCTGCAAACTTTACCAGACGCTGATTGTGGAACAGATCATCAGCTGCTAGTGGCTGCAATTCAGGTGAAGCTCAAAAAGAGAAAAGAAAACTGTATGCCAGCAAGATTTGATCTTAAGAATATTCACGAAGAATTTAAAATCAATGTGAGCAACAGATTCAATGCTCTGAATCTTTGTGAGAGAGAGAACCAGAAGGATTTTGGGCTGAAATGAGGATATCATCAATGCTGAAGCTAAAAAGAATATTCCAAAAATTGAAAAGAAAAAGAAATCTAAATGGATATCAGATGATGCCATCAAAATGGCAGCAGAAAGAAGAAAAATGAAAATGCTTGGCGACAGAATTGAAATGCGACGATTGAATTCTGAATTTCAAAGACAAGTAAGAAAGGATAAAGAACAGTTCCTGAACAAAAAATGCAAAGAAATAGAAGCAAATAATAAAAATGGTGAAACGAGAGACTTTTTCATTAAAATTAAGGAAATTACGGGGAAGTTTACATCAAAATACGGAATGATTGCTGATGGACAGGGCAACTGTCTTATGGAAACAACACATATCAAGAAAAGGTGGAAAGAATACACTGAAGCACGTTATGCTCAAAATGATACAGAAACAGAGAAATTTAACAAAACTGACTGTACCATCGAACCACCTCCTCTAGACGATGAAATCAGATTAGCACCACAAGATATGAGTAATGGTAAGGCCCCAGGAAATGACGAAATTCCTATAGAACTGTTCAAAGAAATTGGAGATGAGGCCATAGAAGTCCTAAGAACCTTGTTCCATCAAATCTGGACGACAGGAATTTGGCCCAGAGATTGGAAAAAGTCGGTATTTTTACCAATAAATAAGAAAGGGAATCGGAAATTACCGCACTATAGCACTAATCCCACATGCCAGTAAAGTGCTTCTTAAAGTAATTCAAAGAAGAATTGAACCATACTTGGAGAACGAATTACCAAGAGAACAGGCAGGATTCAGAAGAGGGAGGGGAACTCGCGACCAAATATCAAATCTTAGATGGATCATGGAGAGATGCAAGGAGTTCAATAAAGATATCTATCTCTGCTTCATCGATTACAGCAAAGCATTTGACTGCGTGAACCATGAAAAACCCTGGAAGATTCTAGGCAAAATGGGAGTACCAGAACACCTGATCCTGTTAATACGAAATCTTTATGAGGAACAAGAAGCAACTGTAAGAACAATTTTTGGAGAAACTGAATGCTTCAAGATTAAAAGGGGAGTGAGACAAGGGTGCATTTTGTCTCCATACCTGTTCAACTTTTACAGTGAATATATTTTGAGGAAAGCTGGGTTGGAACATATGAAAGCTGGAATTAGAATTAGCGGATGCACCATTAATAATTTGAGATATGCCGATGATACTGCACTGCTTGCAGAAAGTCAAGAAGACCTTAAACCTTTCATTATAAAACTAAAAGTGGACAGTGAAAGATTTGGGCTTTTCCTAAACATTAAGAAAACCAAGGTAGTGACAACAACTAATCTGGACAATCTTGCAATTGATGGAGAAAGTATAGAGGTTGTTGGAAAATACAATTACTTAGGATCCATTATTGAGAGCAATGGCCAATGTGATGGCGAGATTTCAAGAAGATTGACTCTAGGAATAAAAGCAATGAAAAATCTCGAGAAGATTATGAAAGACAGATATTTCCATCTCAACGAAGCTAAGACTAGTGGAGGCGCTGGTATTCCCTGTGGTAATGTACGGATGTGAGAGCTGGACCACAAAAAAGGAGAGGAAAAAGATTGACGCATTTGAACTCTGGACTTGGAGACGATTGCTAAGAGTTCCATGGACACAAAGGAGAACAAATCAATCAATTCTCGACCAAATTCGGTCTCTTTGCGCATTGGAATCAAAAATTTGCAGACAGAGATTATCATATTTTGGTCGTGTAATGCGAAGACCAGATGGACTGGAGAATATGATCATTGGGAAAGGTAGAGGGCAGCAGAGGAAGAGGAAGGCAGAGAACCAGATGGCTGAATGGAGTCAGAGAGATCACTGGCAGGAACTTGGAGGAGCTCTGAAAGCTCAGCAAAGACAGAACTGGATGGAGGTCTTATGTTCACGACGTCACCAGGAGTCGGGTTAGACTCGATGGAACATAACAACAACAACAACACCACTGCTGCTGCATGTTGTGTGTTTTTTTCATTTGGCAATGTGACATGTGTCACAACGAGTCTACATAAAACCCCCCCTCCCACATAACCACCTAGAGACATCGCCACATTATGAGTGTTTCCTGCCAGTGATGACAGGTGGCGCTACAGTCGAGACAGCAATAGCCAATAAGAAATGTACGTTAATTCATGGGCCGATGGGAGATTTCTTGGGCCTGCTTTAAAATTCAATCCAAAAATATGTATCATCTATTGGCCTAATTTTCCGCTATGACAGGACGACTAGCAAAAACCGGGAAAAGCCAGGGGAATTCTCCAAAAAATCAGAGATTTTTACAAAATCAGAAAAAAAAATGCGATTTAGGAACGAAATATTTGAAAAATGTCAATAATATTTTATCAAGATAGATTTTTTTTTGCTGCTGATGGTCAGGGAAAATTCAGGGAATTTTACGAAATCGTTTTGCTAGACATGCTGTATGATGCAAATGGGAACCAGACATTTGCCCCAAACTGCTTATACCGCAGCAGTATCCTTGTTGAATTTGTTTCAAATGGAATTTTTCTTTCATCTACAACAGCCCACAAAGATTCTTGCTTTTTCACCATGCACCATGTACCTCATGAGATGTTGAACGAACTTTCTCGGTATTAATAACTTATTAGCGTCGAACTTTTTATTATGTTGGTGGAAAATGAAATATGCTGTTTTCGCTAGATTTAAATGTAAATAATTAAAAGAGTTCTAGCTAAATAAATTCTCGAGTACAAGATTAAAGGAGTGTTGTAACTTATTGAATAAAGAATTCGCCAATGAGATAGTGGCATCATCAGCATATAAAATAAGAGATTCAGGGGATAAAAGTGCAGAGAGATCATCTATAAACAGACTAAAAAGGAGCGGGAATAAAACTGAACCCTAAAGGACACTAACGTTTCCTTTTGTTAGGCAGGAGAGGTAGGGTGGATTTGTTAGGCAAACGAAGGAAATATTGTCTATTAGTCAAAAAGCTAGAAATCCAGGCGAAAGGAGGATCACGAATGTTGAAAAACGGGAAAGTTTATACAGAAGCAGATTATGAAGGATCAAGTCAAAAGCCTTTGAATACTCAATGAAGATAGAAACCACCAGATTATTGTTAGACATATTACGAGGGGCGATTGATAAATAAGGTCTCCATGGCTGTAACTTTTTTATTTGTTAACCGATTTTCAAAATTCTTTTTGTATCTTATACTCACATTTTCCTCTATGTAATGCACTATTCACTTTTCGACATAGTCCCCATCCCTTTCCACGCATTGCGCCAACGCGTGACTAGTTGGGTGAACCCGTCGGAGAGGAGTTCCGGAGTTGTTATCGACACCATGATTGAATGGCAGCATTTACCTCGCCGTCAGAACTAACTCATGTCCCTTAAGGGGCTCTTTCTTCTTTGGGAAGTGCTGAAAGTCGCAATGTGCAAAGTCTTTCTTTTTTGAACTGCGATTTTTCATCTTTGAACTGTAGGCGCTGCAACGCCTCTGATGTGTGGTGACTCGTGTGCAGGCGGACGTTATCGTATTCCAGAAGAGGGTCCAAAGCAGACATTCAATCCTGGTGTCGATAACAACTCCTGAATTCCTCTCCGACGGGTTCACCCAACTAGTCAGGCGTTGGCGCAATGCGTGGAAAGGGATGGGGACTATGTCGAAAAGTGAATAGTGCGTTACATGGAGGACAAATGTGAGTATAAGATACAAAAAGAATTTTGAAAATCGTTTAACAAATAAAAAAGTTACAGCCATGGAGACCTTATTTATCAATCGCCCCTCGTAGTTATGATAAAGTCAGTTAGCTCATAACAGGCACTGCAGGTAGATCTCTGTGGAGAGAAGCCATGTTGTAAGGGAAAAGGCGATTGTTAGAAATAACATATGAGGATAGGTGCAATTTGAAGAGTTTTCAAATAATTTTGCAAAAGTTGGAAGAACTAAAATAGGGCGGTAATTTGAAGAGAAGGGTCTCTTTTTTTGAAAATTGGAATAACTTTAGCAGAACGGAGGCAGGTTGGGTAAAAGCCTTGTTGTAACGAGATGTTAAACAGAATAGTAAGTGGAATAGTTAAGCCAGAACAGGCGAATCTCATAATAATGGGTCTAGTGCCCAGAGAGTCCGAACGAGAGAAGGGTATAAGTTGGTTGATAGTGCAAGATACTTCCTCCGGGGAGGTAGCAGTGATGAAAAAGGAAGAGAAAGGATTGGCAAGAATATTAAAAGGGTAGTAGGAGAAAGAAGGCAAGGTGGCCAAACTTGAAAATAGCAGAGTTTCAAGAAAAAGGATAAATGAGAGGTCTCAAAAACGCCTGGATCCGAGAATGGGATAATAAAGGTGTTATATGAATAGATGATTGATTGATTTCCATTTTAACTTGTTGATGGTAACATTCTTAAAGAATTGGGAGAAAGAGTTGGTTTTAGAATCTCTGATGATTGTCCGGAGATAATTAGAGAAGTAGCAAAAAGCGGCTTTATGGTGGTCAGTAGGGGAGTGCCTAAACTTCCTGTAGAGTGCATTTTTATGTGAGATCAAGAATAAAATAGTTGAATTCATCCAAGGTTTTAAAGCAGTTTGTCTAGGTTTAGGTGTAGAAGAAAAATGAAAAGGTAGTTACCTGGAGAATCCAAGAGAGATTTGAGAAAGGAATTTAGTAAAAAGAGCGTCATTGTCTTTATTAAAAGGGTTTTCCAATCAGTCTGTTCTAAAAATGAATTAAAAACGGCTGGCTGATTGGAGGTAATAATTTGAGCTTTACGAGGTAAGGAAATATAGTAAGGAGAAATGTTAAGCGATTTTTAAGAGTACACAGGGAAATAGTCGGAAATAGAACAATCACGAGAGTCACTGAATATATTTTCAGATGGTAAGGAGAAAATTTGGTCAATAAGAGTAGGAATGGTATGAACTAGAGTAATGAGTGGGGGCAGAAATTAATGACGAGAGACCGACTATGGCTAACAGGTTAAGTAGAGAGCTAACGTTGAGAGAGGATTTGGAAAAGTCCATGTTAAAGTCTCCAGGTATCAGAATTTTTTAGTGGAAAGACTTATGTCGAATCAAAGAGGAGAAAAAAGTGAGAAATGTAGAGAAGTGTCTGGAAAGTGGCGGCACATAGTAATAAGAAAACATTTGTTATTTGTTTTTTCCTCCACTCTACCCAATAATTAACTAATTTCTTATCACTCACGCCCTGTCCTCTCATATAAAATTGTAAATACTTTTTGTTGTACACAATATCTGTATCCCCACCTGGGACCTACTTTGTTGGCCCCTGGCCATACTGCCCCAGGGTGGATGATTGTACTTTTCCAAAAATTAAATAAAATACAATAAATAAATAAACAAAATAAATAAATTATTTAATTAATTAATTAAAATGGTTAATATTTCGAAGTCAGACGTAAGAGAAGTTGTCACATAGGAATGTGACAATCGATCATCCCGATATCCCCAGCCAAGCAAATCGGCTGGGGAGCAATGTCGGATTGTGGGTGCTGCCATCTCTTGACAGTACCCACAAAGAGCGAACCAAGGAGCGTTCTAATCACGCGGAAGCGGAAGGAAGCATCCGGCGAAAGCGAAGCGCCGCAGAAAAGAGCGCGACGTTCGAAATGGTTTTCGAGACGTTGGAGATTCGGGGAGTGAGGGGGGCTTTGACACGAAGAAATCGAAAGTAAATAGCTCCGGAATTTGTGAATCGTGGAGATGGTTCGAGCACTACTACGTTAGCGAGAGAGAAGCCGTTACATAGAAGATTATGCAACAGCATGCAGTGCGACGAGGATGAATGGACTTCGCTGAGAGGGCGGAATGAATATTTCTACTCGTCTTATTTTGCATTAACTTTTTGGAGCCATTTCTAGCCCGAAGGAATTCACGAGCAGCCGAGAGTGAGAGAAAGTTTTGCAAGAGTGTCGGGTCAGCATCGAGAGGAGCCTGAGTTCGTCAGCGGAGAGACCACGCCCGAGGGAGCAGTACGGACGCCTGCCAGAGCCAGCAAAGTCCGCCACGCCATTCTTTTCAAGGAGGTTAGCGAGAGCAACGTCTCAAGGGTTCTCGTACTCGCCTTCAACGTGCCCAGGAGAATTTCCAAAATTTGGAACTAGGCCGAAGAGGAGTTAGAGCGTGTTGAAGAGGAAGGAGTGCTTTGCATAGCTCCATGGTCATTTTCAGGACTTCTTCAGGACCAGCTCGGCGGTGTATGCTTGTATGCAAGGTAAGCGAAACAAATGTTACTTAAATCTCTCTCTCTCTCTCTCTCTCTCTCTCTCTCTCTCCATTTGTTTTTATTTTAAGCAAAACGTTCCCGAGCGCGTAATTTGTTTTAAGTTACTTAAGGATTAGCGCGTAATTTTTTTTTTATTGTTATCGCTGCGTCACGTTCAGCGTGAGCAGCCGTATTAGGCTATAGC
>JAHWFO010083400.1:791624-811952 GCA_023313115.1 Rhysida immarginata
TGACCTAAACAAACTAACACAGCAAAGTTATAAAAAGCTTTTAAAAAGCTATAGGGGCATCTGAAACATCTGAACAACGGGAGTTTCGAACAGAGCAGCAGAGAATAAGAGCTTCTACATCAAGGGCAAGAAAAACTTGAGTTTAAAACATCTGGTGATGCTCCGCAGTGGTGAGGTAAGGCAAGAAGAGTTTAGCTAAAGTCCCGATATAACACTTAGAATTCCTGTTTTTCGTGTTTTTTGTAGAATGGATAGTCCCTTTGCTCTGTGTTGTGTTTCAGATTGTTCAATTTACCTACAAGTGTAATTATCCCGGGCAATGCCTGGTACCTCTTCTAGTAAAAAATAAATAAATAAAAAAAATATAATAAACTTATGTTCCAAAAGAATCGATACATAAATATAAATAATGGAATAAACAAATTAAATTGCTAAAATCTTTAAAATCTAAATTATAAACTAAGTTATTGATGACGTAAATTGGATTAAAGCAAGAGATAAATAAAAAGGGAAAATGTGTAACACATGACTTAATCACTAATTACAACAGTGACTCGACTTGAGAGGAAAAAATTAAGATAGTTCATCAATTAGTCAAGTCACCGAGCTGAAGTCATCCATTGAGAGGACACGGACTGGTAGGCCGATCGAGTTTTCCACGAAAATACAACTGCCAAAACTCCATGCCGATCGAACACCAAATTTTTTTTTAGCTTCTTTAAGTAGCTTCTTTCAATTTTATCATTAACAAGCAGAGGTACCCGGCGTTGCCTGGGATAATTACACTTGTAAGTAAAGAGAACAATCTGAAAAAATCATATAGCTCCCAATTGGTTATATAATAAGTCAATCGATACAACACACAGCAAAGGGACTATTAAATCTATGAAAAATACGAAAAACAGGAATTCTAGGTGATATACAGGGACTTTATCTAAACTGTTCTTGACTTGCTTCACCACTGCGGAGCATCACCAGATACTTTAGACTCAAGTTTTTCTTGCCCTAGACGTAGAAGCTCTATTCGAACCTCCCGTTGTTCGGATGTTTCCATTGCCCATTAAGCTTTTTCTGTTATAACTGCAGAGATTCTCTTTGTTTCCATTGCCCAAAGCCCAATACTCGTTCTTTCTCTTTCCTTTCCAGATGCATAAATGTTTGCCAGTCGTCTGGACGTTTGATAGGGAACTCAAGGGAGACACGTGTGACTCCTTTTCCTCATCAATAGACGCTGCCTTATTTATGTCCTGTCATTGCATAATCATTTAAGCTCATTATTAATAATTCTTATAAAGGAACGTTCAATTATCACATTATCAGCAACTCAAATTTGAAAATATTCACATTCACACAGAATATGTTCAAAATGTATTTTTAATGAAATGTTTGGATCTGCTATGCTACCAAATGAGCTAGGTGATAATCCCGGCGTAGCTTGGACTTTGTTTCTTTGATTAAATATTTCAACATCTTAAAAATAAACACATGCAAACGCTCAGAATTAATACGGTAAAAATTCTTAATGAAAATTCGAAAAAAAACTTTTTAATGGCTCACAATAGATGGACCTCTCCAAGGATGCCACTGCTACTCTAAATTATTTCTTACCTACGTAATCTTACTTTAGATGTGCACTTGATGTTTTTGCAATACCACTCTTCTCTCGGTGCCTTGAAGCAAAACTTGGTCATTCATCACTTTGTGTAGCCTAGCAGTCGCCGATTCTTCTATTTACTTGTTTACCATTTGCTCTATACAGCACGGATTTAAAAGAGTACTTCCTCTGTCGTCTTTCACCTCTTTCTCAATAGTCTACTAACTCTCCATTATCTCCATTTACTGAGCATTTTTAAAGATTTTCAAGAAATTATTAAGTAGTAAGAACTCTCTTCCCAGGAATTCTAAGCACTGTTACAAATTGAAACTTATCTATATTGTACAAATTTTGCCTTGCATTGTTGGTCATGAGATATACATTGTTGATCCTTGCAGTGATGGCGCATTGCGTGTTGACACCATTGTTGATACGTATTGTTGCACAAACTTTGCCTTGCATTGTTAGTCATGAGATATATATTGTTGATCCTTGCTGAGTGTTGGTGCATTGCGTGTTGATACAATTGTTGATACCTATTGTTGCACAGGCTTTGCCTTGCATTGTTGGTCATGACATATATATTGTTGAACCTTGCTTATTGTTGGTGCATTGAGTGTTGAAGGTCAAGTATGCAAAATTTCATTAGGAATGGAATAAAACTGTAGACTTGTATTCAATACACACAAACAAACCCACAAACATCCTTCTTTATATACACTGAGTGGCCAAATTATAATGACCACCCCCTTAATACAATGTTGGGCCACCTCTCGCTCTTATTACTGCTTGCATTCTTCGAGGCATGGATTCTACGAGATGTTCGTAGGTTGTAGGAGGAATTTGAGACCAATTTTGAAGAAGTGCACCTTCCAATTCCTGCAGATTTGATGGTGATGGATCCCGCTGCCTGATGGCCCGTTCGATCTCATCCCACATATTCTCAATGGGATTGAAATCTGGCGATTGTGCAGGCCAACGAAGCAAGGTAAACTCTCCGGCATGTTCTTCCAACCATCTGATGACTATGCCATCCTGATGACAGGGAGCATTGTCCTGCTGGATGTATCCATCCCCGTCAGAGTACACCATTAACATAACGGGATGTACTTGATCTGCGACAATACTTAAGTAATCTTGGGCACGCACACATCCGTAGAAAGGAATCAAAGGACCCAAACAATGCCAAGAAAACATTCCCGAAACCATAAAACTGCCGCCACCAGCTTGAAGTGTTGTGGCGATGCAGGTGGGGTCCATGCTTTCGTGTTGTTTTCTCCATATTCTAACCCTGCCATCTGCATGATGCATTTGAAATCGTGATTCAACGGGTAATATGACCATTTTCCGGTCATCTACTGTCCAATCCTTGTGCTCCTTGGCGAACTGGAGAAGTCTGCTCTTGCACAAGGCTGACAGTAGAGGCTTTCGAACTGGTCGTCGACTTCCATTGCCCAAAAGGTGTAATGAGCGGCGAACAGTTGGTTCAGAGACAGTCGCCATTTGTCCTTGATTAAGCTTTGCCGCTATTTGACGCACTGTTGCTCTTCTGTCGCTCTGGACAACTCTGGCCAATCTCCTTTCAGCTCGAGCACTGAAGAGCCTCTGATGACCACATGGTTGAAGTTGAGAGCTGGTTTTTTGCTTGGTCTACTCTCTGTAAACATTATTAACTGCTGCTCTTGAACACTTCACAAGTTCAGCTGTTTTGCTGATACTGGTTCTGATACTGCGCGCGCGGACGATCATCCCGCGTTCAAACCCAGTTAAATCACGTTTTTTGCCCCAATCGTCGCAAAAAACACAGTGCAACTGATGGTTCACCTCACTTGCATTCTCTTTTTATACCTATCTGGCCCTCCAGCAGCAGCACTGTGATGCAATAGCTCATTTGCCTAAAACTGTCAGGTGGCCATAATAATTTGGCTACTCAGTGTATATAGAAAGACTAGAAGAGTTACCCGGCGTTGCCCGGGATAATTATACTTGTAAATTCCAATTGGTTAAATAATAACTCAATCAATACAAATCAGAGCAAAGGGACTATCCATTCTACAAGAAGTACGAAGAACAGGTGATAACCCCGGCATGGCTCAGGACTTTTTTATTGGATTAAATTTTGCAGTATCTTAAAAATAAACACATGAAAGCGCTTAGAATTTATGCAGTAAAAATTCTTCAAATATAAGATAATAACTGAAGCAATACTCCAATATTTCTAAAAACAAATTGAAAAGGGAAGGAAAAATTCCACGACCCGGATTCGAACCGGGGACCATGCCTATCGCTGGCACTGCTCTAACCAACTGAGCTACCGCGGATATGAACAGCTTTGCTGTTACAAGATATCCAAATAAACTTCATTGAGCTGCCGATTGAATCAAATAAACTTCATTGAGCTGCCGAGAGAATCACTGTTTTCTTTCCTGACCTTCGAGTCGGGGCCTGCTCTGCCGATTGAGCTGTTGCATTGTGGCTTCAATGAAGTTTATTTGGATATCTTGTAACAGCAAAACTGTTCATACCCGCGGTAGCTCAATTGGTTAGAGCAGTGCCAGCGATAGGCATGGTCCCCGGTTCGAATCCGGGTCGTGGAATTTTTCTTTCCCTTTTCAATTTGTCTTTAGTAAAAATTCTTAATGAAAATTCGAAAAATATTTTTTTAAAGGCTCACAAAGGATGGACCTCTCCAAGGATGCCACTGCTAGTCTAAATAATTTCTTACTGACGTTAATATTACTTTAGATGTACACTTGATGCTGTTGCAATTCCCAATTTTCTCTTGATGTCTTAAAGCAAAACTTGGCCATTCATCAGTTGGTGTAGTCTACCGATCGTCGATTCTTCTATTTACTTGCATACGATTTGCTCAATATAGCACGGAGCTAAAGGAGTGCTTCCTCTATTGTCTTTCCAGTCTTTCTCCATAGTTTGCTAACTTTCCATTATCTCCAGTTATTAATCATTTTTAAAGATTTTCAAAAAATTGTTAAGTACTAAGAACGCTCTTTTCTAGGAAAAGCCTGAATAACAGGAATTCTATGCATTGTTACAAACTTTTCTTTGCATTATTGGTCATGAGATATTTCTCATTAATATGCCCTGACATAACCATGAATTATTATTATTATGAATTATTATTTTTCCAAAATCTGAGGTAGACAGTGACCTTCCTCATACTTTGAAGGTCAAATATGCAAAATTTCATCAAGATCGGAATAAAACAGTAGATTTGTATTCAATACCCACAAACAAACCCGCGAACATCCTTCTTTATATATATAGTGTAGCGTACTTTTTCTTGAAAAATCGGTCGCTAAATTTCCTAGAGATTTTTTTTCCCTCCTTCCTCTGTCCCCGTATTTCCAGGTCAGTAATGCTGTCTAAAACTACTCTTAGTTAGCTATTTTTTTTATGTCGCCGGTCACTCTTGCGCGCATGCACGCAATCGGAAAATTTCGGCCGTAACTCCTGTTTCCTCACTCTTCGTCTAGATCTGCTAATGGCCCCTAATGGCATTAACCTTAGCAAAGGCACCATTCCCTCATTACCTTTCCCATGTCCCCTTCCAACTTCAGCTATTCCTTAATTTGTCGCAAGCCCTATGGGTCCTTTTCTTCTTTCTGTATCTTATCTTTTATTTCTTCTTTTCAATGTTCTTCAATGTCCTTTCATATTTTTTTTTTTTACTTTTGACGCGATGCTCTTACATGTGGGACTATTTTACAGGGTGACTAGCGACCGGAAATGATCAGGGAATTTTTATTTTTTTAAACCGAGTACAGTCAGGGAATCATAAAATCGATAATTTTGAACAATGTCAATAATATTCTTTCATCACAGCCCCCTTTTTTGTCTACTACTAATCAGGAATAATTTTACGTAATCTTTTTGCTAGGCACCCTATCATTCCTATACGTTTTTATAATTTCACTTTCATATGTTTCATCCTATTACATTTTTCTCGCCGCCCCCTTATTATTTCCCATTTGTCCTCCGTCCTGTCCTATCCCAACAGTTCGTCTATTTCATCTCATTTGTTCTCTTCTTGTTTGTCAGCCAATAACGTCTTACTAATCCCCATGCAAACTATATATAAACCCGTCCGTTAGTACAACTTTCATAACTTCAGGATAATTCTTTAATATTCTATTTGCTTAGTTCCAAAGTGACAGCAGGCAAATCCTACGCTGCCGCTGTGTCTACGCCGGAAGATAAAGGCCTCAACATCAACGACCTACCAGGTATGTATAAGCAATTAGGACGTATCTTTAATCTGTTTTCTAATCTAGGCAAAAGTTACCCACAGTTGAGTGGGCTCCTTACGACCAACTAATTTTAGTATGGCTGCACAACGTTATACTGTAATCAACAAAGGTGAACTTCGGTGCGTGATATGGAACGCTAGGGGCATTCCCCTTAAGCGTATCGAGTTTCACAACTTTCTGATAAATCACGAAATTGACGTGGCTTTCCTCTGTGAAACTCACCTCAAACCAAGCCAAGACTTCAAGCTACCTGGCTATTGTGTGTACCGTAAGGATCGAATGGCTTCAAATGCTGCAAGATGTGCGTCTGGGGGCGCTGCGATCATCATTAAGAGGGGAATTCAACACCAAGAATTAGTATCCAAGTCTTATGCAGGTATGGAATCAGCCTCCATCATTATCAATGACGTCTCCTGTGGTGAAGTGAAGTTCGTAGCGCTCTACAATTCACCTAAACATTATCTTGACATTTGCGAGCTTGATGAACTCTTCAGTGGTGACACTCCAGTCGTCCTCGCTGGTGACCTAAATGCCAAGCATCCAAGCTGGAACTCCAGAACGCAGAATTACAACGGCATGATTCTCAATAGGTACATACAAGGTAGAGATGATATCATCGCTACTGGACCTGTGGAGGACACCTACTACTGCGACCACTCCCCTAGTAGTGACGTTTTGGACATCTCGCTCTTGAAGGGTTTCTTCAAACCGTACAATATCTTCACGATTGATGACCTTTCTTCTGACCACAAGCCTGTGGTGTTGTACTTTGACAATGTTGACATAAATTTCCGAGAGGAACTCGTACATCATCAAGACTGGAGGCTCTACAAAGATAATCTTAAGGACTGTGGCTACCATCCCGACGTTGCTTACTGTACAGAGGACATCGATCAACTTGTTGATGACATCACCAGATGTATTAACAGTGCCATAAAAGTCAGTAAGTATCCATCAGAGAAAAAACCTTCTCATCAAATCCAACTCTCTCCTGGAATCCAACGCCTAATTGCTGAAAGAAACAGAACCCGTAGACTTTGGCAAAGCTATCGTGAACCTTGGCTCAAAACCAAGTACAACAGGTTAGTGCGAAGAGTTCAAGAGGAGATAAAAGAGCTTCGCGACGCTAGATGGAATGAAAAACTCAAAAGCTTGTCGGCTCGCGACAATTCCATTTGGAGTATGGTTAGAGCTTTACAGAAGAAGAAGAATGTTATGCTTCCTCCACTCCGTACACCACAAGGTAACTATGTGCAAACTGATCAGGACAAGGCCCAAGCCATTGCAGATTCACTGGAACTGCAGTTTGTTACTCCTACCAACGATAAGCCCGAGAGCCAAATCATGTCTCGGCGTGTGGAAGAAGGTATTTACAACTTTGATGAAGTCCCGAAGCATTTTACGAAGTACAACATCGAGGCTGGAGAGATCGCCAACATCATAAGTAAACTGAAAAAGAAGAAGGCTCCAGGAAAAGACAAGGTGAGTAATAACGCCCTTATGAATTTCCCAAAGAACTTTATTGAATTTCTCACCAATATCATTAGCGACTGCTGGAAATTTTCTTACTTCCCTGTGGCTTGGAAGAAATCTATTGTGTTGAGTATCCCAAAGCAGGGACAAAATCCTGCAATTCCCGCGAGCTACCGACCTATTAGCTTGCTACCCTCGATGTCCAAGGTGTTGGAGAGAACGATCCTTGTCAGATTCCAAGATCACTGTCTAGCAAATGACCTTTTACGGGAAGAGCAGTTTGGCTTTCGTGCTGCCCACTCTTGTCCGATGCAGATATGGAGGCTCGTTGAAGACCTGAGCACCCCCCTGAACCTATCCAGGGTGGTATTTCTCGATGTCAGTAAAGCTTTTGACCAAGTGTGGCATGAGGGCCTTGTCTACAAAATGATCAGAGACGGGTTCCCTGCCGATTTGATCTTGATGGTGAAATCCTTTCTTGACGGCAGATCCTATCAAGCCAAGGTTGGAGAAAATCTTTCCACACCCCGTGTTGTAAAGGCCGGTGTCCCTCAGGGTTCTGTCCTCGGGCCTATGCTATTTAATTACTTTGTACATGATTTCCCAAAACCCGATAATTGTAATCTGTATTTTTATGCGGATGACACTGCCATTATGACATGGGCACACCAGCCGGCTCACGTTATCACTCGGCTGCAGTGCGCCTTGAAGCAGTTCGAAGACTGGTTTAACTGCTGGAAGTTGAATCTTAACGTCGGAAAGTGCAAGGCTTTGTACCTCAATAGGAAGCTCAAGCATCCCCCAGATTCTCTTGTTCTGTTTAATAAGAAACTGGACTGGGTGGACAACTACAAGTACCCGGGAGTTATCATTGACTCAAGACTCTCATGGAACTAGCATATGTCCTATGCTCTGAACAAAGCGAAGAGGGCTAAGTACAGTATCATAGCTCTTATGGGTCGCAACAGCGCCCTCAGCATTGACAACAAGCTACTTCTGTACAAATCGATTATCTGGACCATACTCCTCTATAGCATGCCTGCGTGGGCGACTATCTGTAAAAGCAGATGGAGTGAACTACAGTCATTCCAGAATGTTACCTTGAGGACCATTGCCCAGCTGGACAGAAGGACGGTGAAAAACCAATCCATCCACCTCGATTTAAACATGGCCCATATCGGTAAGTTTATACAGGATCTTCTTTTGATTTTGATACAGAAGATGAAGACTCACGACAATAAGCTTGTGAAAGGGATACTGGAGAACTCAATGAATATGAACTGGCATGCAGAGTATCGTAAACCGAGGCACGTTCTTGACATCAATTTTGAAGATATTAGCAACGTCTCTTTCCCAGACTACTGGAAGATGTGATAATCTTATTTCTCCTTGTATTTTTTTATTTCGTTTGTTTTTTGTTTCTGACAATCGTCAATCTTACTTTCTTTTTTGTATAATATGGAAGACCGCTTGGGTTGGTTAGGCTTCTTGACTACCTCAGTGTATTTCCTTTGGAATTTATTCTGGTTAGATGAGCTTTATGAAAGCGCTGCTATCGTCCCATCCTAACGAATGTACACTTCACTGTTCGATTGTCGATTGTACAACTTTCATAACTTCAGGATAATTCTCTAACATTCTATTTGCTTTTAGAGAATTATCCTTTTTTGCTTTGATAAAGGATAGGCTCTATCCGAAACGTCAGCTTTTTATTTGATTTTATAGTCTTATTTTGATTTTACTTATTTTTATTATTATTTTGTTATTTGTTAATTATTATTTTATTTTTCATTTTTATTTATTAACTATTATCTATTGTATTCCAGGGTTTTTGTGTCTCGTCCTTTCTTCTTATAAATATCTGTTCTAGATCTGCTAGGTAGATTAGCAATTACTGTGGATATCTCAGCCAATTGAAGCTTCTTATTTCTTTTTAATCTAGAGGAGGTTACTGTGTTCTCCCCCTCCTATTAAATGATTAAAGGGTTCATATGACGTGTTCTTGTCACGTTACTTAGGTATTATATCGTTCTAGATCGTATGGAGTCTTGTCCTCCTAATTATTTCGTTCCGTTGCGTTGGGGAAAGATTTAAATATTTTCCTGAACGTTTGCCTGGCCAGGCTATTTCTCAGACAGTTTATTGTTCATAATAAGCAAGTTTTTATGTAATCAACGATAGTATCGGTTAGGGAGATGCTAAACGACTAGCCATTGACCAGTTTCTTATCTTTAGCTACTATGGAGTAAATCCTTAAGGTGGTGCCACTTAATTCTAAACCTTGCAGTTCCTTAGACTTTTCCATCTGAATTATTTCCTCTCTCCGGGTGTCAGATATATGTTTTTTTTTGCTTCAGCTAATAGTTTTAGCTGGTTGATCTGATTTGATGCGTTAGTATTTCGGGTTTACTTAATCGTGTTTAATTGTATAAGCATGGGAAAGAAAGAAATATTTTATTTTATTTCTGAACGTATTTTTGAAATATTAAATTTTTATTTATATTTTTTTCCTTTGCTTGTAATATAATCGTACTGTTTGTTACCATCAGATTGTTTCCGATAAACGGTATTTTAGGACGCGTCTCACTCAATTATTGATTAAAAAGTTAGCTTTGTTATGGGAGAGGTTGCTCTTTCAGAGCGTCACCCGCTTTTAAATTTTCTTGTGCGCGAGTTTTCCTTTTCCTCTCGTGTTTTTTTTTTTTTGAAGAAAAGGCAGTAGAGCTGCGGACTTCAACGAGTTTAGTTGTCCCTGAACAGCACCGCCTCAGCATCGAACTTGGGAGATGAAGTCAATAAAGCAGTTTCTGCTACTTAATTGTTTTTCGGATTTATATCGTTTACCATAAACATTGGTAATATTTCTGAAATGGAATTGACATTCTGAAGATGGTTTATGAATATTAGCGATAGAATGTGCGTAGTCGTCACGACTTTTCGAACAATTAAGAAAAATGATTGAGCCACGGTTTGCGATTATCACAAATGGAATGCAATCGCCAGGATTTCTGACAGAGATGAATTCTGGATTCTTAAGCGACTATGGAGCTGGGATTGCCCTTCGTTGTCAGGCCAAGATAACTTTTGTTGATCGCCGGAAAACGCATATACAGTCTCTTCGAAAATCCTTTCAGGTTGGTTCTTTTCCATTTCCATCCCGCGAGCGACTAGCCAATGTGGTGCAGCCCACATCTGTTCAAGAGATGTCAATGTATGCTCGAATGGCTGCCCCTGTCAGGTCACTCCACAAACCTTTAATACCTTAAATGTCACTGGAGGTCGTGGCACCTGTAATGATTTGCATACATTTACACAATCAGGACCATTTCACTAATAAGCTTACTACCTGAACCCTCACAAATGGGATCGTTGATGCAGTTATTAGGAGCTCGTGAGTACTGAGGTCTGTAGGCTCCAATGTGGGTTTGTTTGTTTGTGGGTTTGTTTCTTATACATATTTACAGTTTTATTCCGATCTTGATGAAATTTTGCATACTTGAACTTCAAAGCATAAGGAAGGTCACTGTCTATCTCACATTTCGAAAAAATTATAATTATTGATAAAAAATCGATATTGATGGTTATCGCAAGGCATATTAATGAGAAATATCTCATGACAACGAATGCAAGACAAAGTTTATGCAACAATGGCATCAACACGCAACTCACAGACACTCTGCATGGACCAACAATATAGATCTCATGAAAAACAATGCAAGAAAAAGTGTGTGCAACAATAGGTATCAACAATGGTGTCAACACGCAATTCATAAACACTCTACACGGACCTACAATATATATCTCATGGCCAACAATGCAATGCAAAGTTTGTGCAATATAGATTAGTTTCAATTTGTAACAATGCATAGAATTCCCGTTATTCAGGCTTTTCTAAGAAAAAAAAAAAAAAGAGTTGTTAGTAATTAACGTTCCTTAATTAAAGGAGAGTTCCTTGGAGAGGTCCATCCATTGTGAGCCTTTAAAAAATTTTTTTTCGAATTTTCAATAGGAATTCTTACTATGTTAATTATAAGAGTATTCATGTGTTTATTTTCAAGATATTTCAAAACTTAATCAAAAAAAGAAAGAGTCCGAGCCACGCCGGGGTTATCACCTAGCTTATTTGGTAACACATCAGATCCAAACATTTCATAAAAATACATTCTGACTATATTCTGTGGGAATGTGTATATTTTGGAAACAGATGATGATAATGCAATGATTGCAGTGACAGAACATTAAGAAGGGAGCATCTATTGATGAGGCAAACAAGTCACGTGTGTCTCCATCGAGTTCCCTATCAAACGAAGAGGTAAGACAAGTAGTGTTTAGGTAAAGTCCTGGTATATCACCTAGAATACCTGTTTTTCGTATTTTACGTAGAATGGATAGTCCCTTTGTTCTGTGTTGTATTGATTGAGTTATTATTTAACCAATTGGGAGTTATAATTTAATGTTTTGAGATTGTTCTGTTTACCTGCATGTATAATTATCCCAGGCAACACCGGGTATCTCTGCTAGTTTTACTTAAAAACGAAAAATTTCAGAATACTTCCTTGTAAAATTTTTTTTTCGTAGATCAAATAAAATGTAAATTTTGTAAAATAACCTATTGCAGTTCACTATGTCTTTTTAGTTAAAATATCGCAGTTAGGGCGAGTGATGCAAAATTAGATATTATACGAGGGTAGCCCAGAAAGTAATGCACCACAATTTTTTTCCTCCATCCCCAACAATAGTACAAATGCGAAACTTGAGATATGCAATACTAACTTTTGAGGTAGTTGCTGTAACTATAGACCTTTCTAGTGCAAGATTTATTCTCGTATCTATATATAGAATACCTACAGGCAAGAGGGATGCTTTTCTTAATGCTATGGATAGTCTTTTGCTCAAGTTAGTTAGGATGAAGTTACTAATAGTGACATGTGGTAATATAAAAATAGATATAAGAAATAATGAAAGCTTTGTAAAGCAGTGTTTAGATTTACTTAGATCTCATGGTTGTTATTGTGCAATCATATGCCTACAAGAGGAAAGTTTTGTCTAGATAATGTTATAACAAATGCCCCTAGGGATTATGTAGTTGTTGATGTCTTATAGTCTCCAGTGTTTGACCATAATGGTGTGATTACAACTTTGACACTGGCTTGTGAAATAAAACTTCAGAGAGTTTACCTATAGAAAAAATAATACATTCTTTTAAGAAGTCAAATACGGATAAATGTTACTTGTACCTCTTAGAAAAAAACTGGAAAGTTGTTATGGATAAATCAAATACTATGCATTTTGAAAATTTTTTCCAACATTTTTTGGAGGGCATGGCATTGTGTTTTCATGGAAAAGTTATTAGGATTATGCCCCATAATGGAAACACTCATGCCGATAATAAAAATGACTGGTTTGCGGATGAGCTTTGCTTAATAAAAGAAAATGTTTCACGTCTTTATCTTTATCAGTGGGCCTTACGATATAATACCTCTGTTCAAAAAACGAAGACAAACTATCTAGATGCGCGTAAAGTTTATAAACAAGCTATCAGGCAGGCTAAATTTAATTACAATGTGGAGTATATTGCATCAGCCACTAATAGTTGCATGGCAGCTTGGGAACTTATAAACACAACCAGAGGCATTTCTAGCAGTAAGAAGATGATTTTACAACATAATTGTACATCAGATGATTTTAACAATACATTTATTTCAAGATAATGGTAATCTCTAAAAATGTTCCAGCTATGGATGACTATGTCAAATTTATTACTACAAAATCATTCAGTGCCACATGTAGTTATAAACCAATCTCAGTCAGTTTTAAGTGGGGCCATGTGTCGCCAATCTCATGTATATAAATCTCTACTGGAAATAAAAAGTAATGGGAGTAAAGACATTTACGATATTAGTGGTGATTTAATAAAAATCGTCTTGCCTGTCATTCTAGATCCTGTTACAGCAAGTATAAACCAGTGCTTAAAGTGATATCTATTTATAAAAAAGGAGACCCTACTTCACCACGTAGTTATAAACCAATCTCAACGTTCTCAAAAATTATAGAAAAGACAAGGAAATGCCAAATTACGGAATATTTTGAAAGTAACTCATTTTTTTCAAATTCTTAGTTTGGATTTCAAAAGGATATGTCAACTGTGGATGCAGTAGAACTTCTGCTTTCAGAAGCGATAAATGGATTTCAGCGGTGTACTGGAACTTTGGCATTGCTTTGTGACCTTTGACTGTGTTCCGCACGACATACTGCTTAATAAACTCAATATTAAAACATGGAATTGAGTTTCTTTCAAACTTACTTGGAAAACCGTACTCAGAGGGTCTATGTTAAACAAAAACTCTCTGACATAGCAATTGTCCAGAATGGAATACCACAAATTTCAGTTTAGGGCCCTATCATTAGTCCTAATTAATGGTCTACCTATTAATATTGGTTTTAGACAGGGCCGTACCCAGGGGGGGGGGGGGGGGAAAAGGTGGCAACCCCCGGAATTTGGCCCCCCGGTCACCAAACCCTTTTACTTCGGGGGCGGGCCCCCCCACAAGCAGGATTGGGGAACCCCCCTCAGCCTCCCCCCGAAAAAAAAAATCTGGGTACAGCCCTGGTTGTACAGCAATAATTTTGGCTTATGATTCTACTTTTTTTCGCGAATAAAAATACTGATATATTACTAAAGTAATGAGTGGAATTCTGGACGAAGGAAATAAATTTGCTCTCAGTAAACGGTCTTTTGCAAAATACCAGTAAACTGCAGATGAGGATCTAACTTCTTCTCTGATCCTGACGCTGAAGTAAACTTCTTCTCTGATCAATATTGTACCACGCTGACAAAGGTGGTTTGGCCGCGAAATGCGCATTCGTGTTATTAAAACGTTTGTGTGGAATAGAGTTTTCATTTGGTTTGCTGTTTTAACTGCAGGTGATTTTGTTTACTCTTGGTGATTGTCCGGGTATGGATATCAGGCTTAAAGAACAGAGTAGAATCTACAAAACAGTGTTAAATTGCTAGGTATTGTTTTGGATTCTAAATTGAGATGGGCCCCCACATATTAAAAATATATGTAGCAGATTATCAAGAGTAAACTTTCTATTACGGCATTTAAAACAGCTAATTTCAAAGTTATATTAAAATGCTTATTATGATTTCTTTAAGAGTATAATCCTATATGGTACTATGCTATGGGGTAATGGACAGGATGTTAAAAACATATTATTGTTACAAAAAAGGCAGAAGAATTATATCTGGTTCACACTCCTTAGCTCACAGAAATTGATCAATTATGATTTACAACCACGTTATATCAAATGGATTTTCTCGTATTTAACTAACAGAATCAACTATGTGAATATTTATAATATCTATTCGTCTAGTTTTATCTCCTCCTCAGGTGTTTCTCAAGGATCAATACTAAGACCTCTACTTTTTATTACATTTATCAATGATGTCCCAGAATCAGTAAAATATTCCCAGTTATTCTTTTTTTGCAGATGATATTAAAATAGACAAACTTATTAGTACTTCTATTGACTCTCAAGAATTACAACTTGATCTTCAATCGATTGAATCATCGTGTATGCAAAAATAGAATGTCAGTTAATTATAAATGTCACTATATTACTTATTTGCTTAAAAAAATTGTTCATACTTATGATTATATTTTAAATAACACGCTTCTATAACGAAAAGCAAATACTAAAGATCTAGGGGTCATATTCAACTCAAAACTATCTTTCAATGACCATATTAATTTTATTACTACTAAAGCTTACCAAACTACATATTTTATCATTAGAAATTCTCTAAGCTTTAGTAATATTAACTATTCAGTGTTTCTTTTTAATGTCTTGGTCCGACGAATATTAGAATATGCCTCCATCATTTGGTCTCCATCTCATGGTACATTGCAATTAAGTTTAGAAAAAGTACAAACAAATTTCTTGCGTATTCTTTTCAAACTATTTCATCCCACATTTTTAAATAATAATAATAAATTCTTTGATTACCATTTTTTTTCATATTAATATTTTCATTTTTGTATAATCTATAATTTTATTTTACTTTAATTTCTCTCTTTCAATGTAATTGTTCAGCTGTAAGAGGTTACTGGGCACTTAGCCTGTTGCTTACCATTTTAAAAAAACAAATAAATAAAACAAATTTATATATCTACACTTGCTTGTCAGGATTAAAAAAAAGATAAATACTTATTCTCCAAGACATAGAATTCATTCTTATATTACTAGAAATAGCCAATACCTAGATCAGCCTTACTGTAGACTACATAACTCTCAGAACTGGTACTCTTCAATGAGTATCAGGATATTCAATAAATTGCCAACTACCAGTAATGATATTAACCTAAACAAATTCAAATTGGTTCTGTATGACTGGCTTTTATGTAATCCATTTTACGACATTCAGGAGAATCTGAATCTTTCTGAAAATAATTTCCAAATTAACCACATGCCACAAAATTTGATAGAATTTGGCCGAGTTTTTTCCCAGATATGTGCTGAAGGGTGAGTAACTATGCTGTTAACAAACGCTGAGGCACTGGCTGTAAAACTTCCAATCTAATAATTCCTCACTTCACACCCACAAATGATGTCAGAAGCCATTGTGCACATCTCCTATTGTGGGGGAAGATGTTGACTTTCTGGTCATAATGATGGATCTCCAAACTTCCACCGATATATATTTCCTGAAGCTAGGGAGAGGTAAGCCCCCTCAGCTCCCCTACCATCCGGAAAGTGTAGTGGAGAAGAGTGTCACCAACCACAAGCTCCTCCTCCATGCAATGAGTGGTTGCAACTCTTCGTCCGCGTTATTTAAACAAGGCAAGGTTAAATTCTCAAAACCCTTTCCAAAAATCCGCATCTCAAAACATACATTACTAAATTTACTGATCCTTCAGCCCATCCAAAGAAAGCTGCTGGTGAGAAACTTCTCAATGCCCTTTATAGTGATAACCACC
Organism: Rhysida immarginata; assembly: GCA_023313115.1. Taxonomy (NCBI): domain Eukaryota; kingdom Metazoa; phylum Arthropoda; class Chilopoda; order Scolopendromorpha; family Scolopendridae; genus Rhysida; species Rhysida immarginata. Next base: position 807,941 of record JAHWFO010083400.1, read on the forward strand.
AAACCGCAACACTCAACAAGCTGAGGTATAAGCAATATGTGACGTCAGCGTACAAGGCATCAGTACATATGGCTTCCATACCTCCCACTGAAGCTGCACCTCAACAATACGACTTCAGAGTTTTCCATCAGGTGCAGAAGTGGTTCAGAAACTACTTGGATCCAGAGCAGTAAGGGTGGAAGTTGACAGAAAATGGGCTGATTCCCAAAACCACACACAACTCTCGGCTCCAGAGAGGCTTCTTCAGCTTTTATCTTTCAAATGCAAGGCAGACTGCTAAAGTCGGTGTGGGTGTAGGCCAGCAGGACTGTTCTGCATGAAACTGTGCCAACAATATCAGGGTCGTGCTCCAACATTGACGCCAATTTCGAGGCAAAAGAGGAAGACGACTGGATGAGCCCCTTGCAGTACCACAATCTGAAGCAGGTGCGGCGACAGAAGGTATTAATCCATGTAATATTCTACAGCATTATGCATCTTTGCTAATCTATTTTTCTCTATCATAATATTCATTCTATTATAAATTTTTCATTTGAAGAAAAACAACTCACTGTGCAGCCTGGACCTTCCAGAGCCTCTGACACTTTGCCTGGACCTTCCATTGCCCAAGATCCTTTACCTGGAACTTCTAGTGCCCAAATAATATTGCCAGGGCCACCAACAACCAAACGACTAAAACAATCGCACATGACATCAGGTATTCCTTCATACATCGATACTTCGCTATACAACTCATCTGTCTTTTGTAAGCATGTTCTAACAATAAATGCCTTCTTTCTTGTCCAGATGGAGAACCTACTCGAAGTGATGACTCGATCCTGACTAGACTCGCACACATTTCATGATATATGTACATTATGTAACAGTTATTCTTTCAAAACAATTTGGTTTTGTTTCTACTGCGTTCCACTTAAATCCCCAAAACAGAGAAGTGGAGTTACTTGGGTAGTCCTGCTTCCTAACTTACTTCTGATTTGGCTCATCATGAGCAATTCATGTCCACATCGGTTACTAAAGGTGATGTGGCAGGTTCATTTCAACAACAAAGGGGAGGTAAGTAAAGAAGGGGGGGGAGGGGTAGAGCAAGTGATCTTCTCGTAGGATGGTTAGTTTTGTTACTAGGGACTCGTTAACTTAGTTGCTGCATATGACCTGTTCCAATCTTTTTCTTTTCAGGTTCCTCATGATAGTGATCCATGGAAGTTACCTTTGGCAAGCATCAGGATGTCTTCGATGTTCCATCTTGATCAGGGTATACTAAAAAAAATCATGAAAGTGCTTAGACAGTAAAGGTTCCACAATTGACTAATGGTCGATAATACTGATCCGTACGGGATATATTTACGAAAAGAGAGAATACAAAAGACAGTACCACAGCGTAATCACTCGATCTGGTTTACAGTCGCCATCATCAGTATCCCTCGCGTTCGATTTGGCCAAGTTTTCATCTTTTGTGGCTGTATTGTTTCGCAAACACACCCATGTTGTCATCCTTTCCTTCACGTCCATCCTTTTAAATCTTATTTCTAAAGTTGTGATTGAGTATCCTAGGCTCCGACTCGCTCGTTCCCTCCCCCCCCCAGTCCGTGCATGTCGACAACTCCATGCCAAAAAAAAACTTCTGTCCGTCGCGTAGTTACTAACTACAAAAATCTCCCTCTCTTCTCGTCGGCTGTCAATTGTTTGCAATCTTAGTTATGTCATAATCACTTACTTAAATAGCATGTTTCTTAAATTCTGCAGAATTCACATAATTTTACATTTCTTAAATTAATTTCTTTTCCAGGTAAGGGTTCTTTCAGACTTTGAATTAAGCAACTTCAACTACCTGGTGCTAATGAAAAGGAGCGACCAAGTTGAGAACTCGACGGTGATATCGCAGCAGAATCAGTGAGATCATTCCTGTTTATTTTTCTTTACCAATGAAATCAGTATGTGTGTTGAGAAGATTGTATAATACAAAATGGAACAGAATTGTTTGACTGTCCAGTTTTAGACCGTCTCTTCTTCAATTTTGAGCTTCAATCGCTACAGTTGGGGGCCCGAGAGATGACCATTTCGTAGAGGAGGTGTGAGGTTGTAACCATTCTAAAGTAAGGGAAGGAATGGTATTGCTGCCCTTCCCCTACCCCCAAATTGGAAAGTTAAAAAGCTAATTTATATCAGAAGGGTAAATAGTAAATAATTAGACAGTAAATAATACCAAAGGATTAACCCTGACTATAGTCCTCCTACCCCAACCCTCTACCCCAGCCTGTTTTTTTTTTATTGGCTAAAAGCACTTAAAATATGCTTTTATACTCGTTTTTATTATATTTTTATACAAATTTTTAATTACTATTCCTATGAAATAAACTATCAGGGTGACTAGCGACCGGGAAAAGTCAGGGAATTGTCTGTGACCTGGAAAAATAAGGGAATTTTCTGTGACCTGGAAAAGTCAGGGAATTTTCTGTGACCTGGAAAAGTCAGGGAATTTGTTGTAAACTGAAAAAGTCAGGGAATTTTACAAAATCAGCAAAAAAAAAAAATGCGAAATAGGAACGAAAAATTTGAAAATTATCAATAATATTCTATCAAGATGGATTTTTATTGCTGCTTATGGTCAGGGAAAATAACGTGATCAACTGGAAAAATCAGGGAATTTTACGAAATTGTTTTGCTAGACACCCCGACTATGATTTACTAAATCTATATTTTTTATGTGTTCCTAATGTGGAAAAAAATTCATACACATTAAAACATCCATTCAACGAATTGTATTGCAATCAAATAGCAATTACAAAAGTTAATTAAAAGTAAATAAAAAGTTAAAGTTAAAAAAAAATAGAAATAAAAAATAATAAAAATACAAATGACAATAAGATGACATTTTGCTGGATAGAGATATTGTTGATTTTGACTTTGCATTTATATATATGCAAAAAAAAAAAAAAGTCGGGGTGGCTTTGATGTATTTTTTGATATGTCACTTGAAGTCGGGAGAATAGAACCTCTTGAATTCTGTATTTTTTTTTTTCCTTTTTGTTTGCAATTATAAGTAGACTCTTAATTTTTTCATTTGTGATTGAGCAAAATTTAATTTATAATCTGATTGTCACATTTATTTGTTTTTTTAACTTTAATCAACTTTTGTAATTGCTATTTGGTTGAATGGATGTTTTCATGTGTATGAATTTTTTCTACATTAGGAATACATAAAAAATATAGATTTAGTAAATTATAGTTTCTTCCGTCGAATAGTAATTAAAAAATTTGTATAAAAATAAAATAAAAACGAGTTGAAAATCAGATTTAAAGTGCTTTAACCCAGAGTCACTCGCGCGAGCGATGTTTACACCGCACTTTTTGATTTTTTTGATATAGCTCATCATACAGAGGCGCTACCTTGTGATGACTTCCATGTATTTCAAGTACAACTTATTGGCAACAGATAGCGCCAGTGTTGATCTCATTCATTTTATCGAAAGTGAAGATTAAAGCTATGTTTTCTACGCTTGGTCTCACTTTGCGGTGCAAACACCGCTGCGCGAGCAGTCATGTAAGTAAATCTTTGACATAAACATGATTTCTTAAAAATCACTTTAAAATCACTTAATTTTATTATTTTCTTCTAATTTGTATATGTGGTCATAAATTGCAATATCATGAGTTATCAAAAAAAAAATGGACTGCGTTCTTTTTTATCAAATAAAATCACTTTTAAAAAGTGTGGTGTAAACACCGCAGCGCGGATAGTGCTGTTATAATATTTGGCGCGAGTGACGCCGGGTTAAAAAAAAAAATAGGCTGGGGATAAGAGGGTTAGGGTAGAAAATTATAGTCAGGGTTAATCCTTTGGTTTTGTTTACTGTATAACTCTTCTGATCTAAATTAGTTTTTTCATTTTCCAATTTGGGAGTAGATGAAGGATAGGAATACCCTTCCCTTATTTTAGAATGGTTACAAACTCACACCTCCCCTACGAAATAGTCATCTCTCGGGCCCCCAACTGTAGTTGTTGTTACGTACC
>JAHWFO010083400.1:821952-860782 GCA_023313115.1 Rhysida immarginata
GGGTTTTTCTTTTATCTCACGGTTGGTGTTTTTTCTCCTATTGTTTTTGGCTGTACGTGCGGGTAAAAGCGGTGTGCCTTTACTAGCACGTAACATTCTGTAGCAAATGTTGTGGTGATACGAACACGGTTTGTGCAGCTATATTGTTGAAATTTTCTATGGGCTATTATGCTTGTATTCCGTCACCACAGAGTTAATGTAAGTTCTTTTGTCACATCATGGGGCTCCCGAAACTAAATGATTTTAATGCCATCAATCGTCCTTTGGTGCTACCCGGTTGTTTGCTTGGGAACTTGTGAGGCTGAGCTGTGCACATGTGGCTGGCTTTTGAGTAGCATATTAAGCATTCGAATTAGTGTGTTTGTCACAACTGTTTACTTGTGCGGGTTGCTGTCAGTCAATGTGTGTCGTTGTGGTGGCTCTGAGAGGCGAGTAGGAGGTGCTGATGTGTGTTGTCGATGATAAAGCGCCAGTCTAGTAAGTCAGGGGTTACTGCTTTCTCCCCCAAGGCTTGAGTGGCTACTGGGTGCACCGGCAGGTGGCGGATAGCTGGTAATCCTAGGTTGTTAAACTCAGGACATCCCCGAATAACCAATAAGGGGATGCAGACCAACTCCCGAACCCAAGGTGTCATGCGACCCGTGCCCATGGGTGGATGGCACTTTGGTTAAATTCTCTCACAGAGCCTCCTGTCTACCTGGCGACATTCAGGAGTTTTTTGCCTTATCCCAGCATGCAGGCTTTCCCGGGATGGACCGTCAATCCTGCGTCCCTACTACCTTTTATAGATAGTAAGCATTTCACCCTACCTGAGAACCCTTCGGGGAAACAGGACACTACAGGTGACAGCACTGAGGTTGTAATGATCTCAGTCGAGTCATCTGACACTGATAAGTTAGCTACTCCCAAACCTGAGGCACCACTTGGTATAGAGAGAGACACCTCGGCTGAGGGTATGGCAAACCTCTATCAAAATCACTTTCTAGGGTGGCTAAACGACGAAAGTCCAGAAAGAAAAGGTTGGAGGGCACTAATGCCACAACGCCTAAGGTCAGCCCTCAGCCATCTGATAAGGAGGTGCACACCCCGACCAAAAGACCCAAATTTGGGAATTTTCGCGAAGCTCTAACATCAACCAAAATGGCAGTAGTTCTGGAAGGCTATCCAGACAAGCAGCTCCACGAGCAGCAGTTGGAGGCCTTCCAAGAGCTACTGATGAATCATATGGGGGACATGCCTTCTGGCACAGGACCCCAATTTAAATACTGTCATCTGGAGGCCAGAGCTATAATTTTACTCTGTGCCGACAAAGACACAGTTGATTGGCTGACTAGTATAGTCAAGCGCATCACTCCCTGGGAAGGACAGGTTCTCTTGGTTGGTGAGGTGAAGACAATCGTCAAAACCACCAAGATTATCATGAAACTCCCAGAGATGTTTAAGAAATATTCTGGTATGGAAATCCTGAATAGGATTGATATCCAGAATAAGGACATATCGTCTACACAATGGAGTATCCTTAACCTGAAACTTGAGGATCAAGGAGCAACCATTGTGTTATCTATCCCTGAACTGGACACAAGGATTCCGAGAAATAGGAAATGGCTTTTGTACATTGGGCTGTCTCAGATCCAAGCTAAGGTATTAGGAAAACCAACAGATAAAACTTCATCTAATGCTGAAGTGCCTGCAAGCAAATCTTCAGCATAAGAAACTGGCTGTCGCCAACCTCAGCAACATCTTCTTAGCTGAGGATAGACAAATCGCTCTGATTCAGGAGCCCTGGATTTTCAAGGTCGGAATCAGAGGTTTGTCCAACTGTGGAGGTAAACTAATTTATGATTTTAATTGTTCATCTCTCCATGCTTGTCTGTTGATTAAAAACAGTATTAACGCACTTCCTAAGTATCACTTGTGTTCTAGAGATCTAGCAATGGCGAAAATTACCCTTCGTTTGAATGGTTTAGATCGTGACATAATATTTGTCTCGGCCTACCTTCCATACGAGGAAACTTCTCCCATCAATGACGACATCAAGAAAATATGGGAAACCTCGACTTCTCACAAGGTGGTGATCGTCGTTGGATGTGATGCCAATGCTCACCACACCTTGTGGGGCAGTACCGACACATATCTCAGAGGTAAACTCCTTTTCGATTTTATCCTAGAGAATAATTTAGATATATATTTAATCAAAATAATAAACCAACCTTCATTACTGCGGTAAGAAAGGAGGTTATTGATGTTACATTTGGCTCTTCCATCTTGAGGAAATGGATTAGAAAATGGTATGTAGACGAGACACCATCTATGGCTGATCATCAGCATATCTGATTTTCTTTTATTGCTAGTATAGACTGGGATCCTAAGCGGACTAATTGGGTTAAATATCGCGAGGACGTTTGTTCCGCGATTTCCAGTCTTCCAACTAAAATCAATGATACTGTTGACCTGGAGCTTTGTGTAAATGGGTTACAGCAGGCCCTGGTATAATCATATCACAATAATTGTCCCCTGTTGAGGAAAAGATGTAGATCCCACTGTATCTGGTGGAACCATGATCTCTCTCTACAGAGACAAAGATTAAGGAAGCTTTTTAAAAAAGCTAAAAGATCAACGAGTGGCAGGTTTATAAAAATGCCCTCGCTGATTATAATCAACTAACCGTACTTCATGGAGGAAGTTCTTTGAATCAGTCCAAAAGACTGAGGAAGGAGCTAAACTCTATAAACTTTTGAAAGGCGATAAATCTATTATGGTTTACACTCTGAAGAAATCTAATTGTGAATTCACCAGTAATAGTAGAGAAGTCCTTGAGACTCTAATAACAACTCACTTTTCAGGTGCTGAGCTCATTGGTCTGTTGGATTCAGTGTACCTTGACTCTATGGTCAGGACATCGCGGACTGGGTGGGCTGCGGCTGGTGAAGTAATTACTTGTCGTAGGGTCATTTGGGCTATTAAATCCTTTGATCCCTATAAATCACCTGGGCCAGACGAGATCATTCTGGTACTTCTTCAGCAAGTATCAGATGTGATCTCGCCGATCCTGTGTTTAATTTTCAGAGCTAGTCTAGCCCTAGGTTATATTCCAAATCTCTGGAGGCAGGTCAAGGTGATTTTCATACCGAAACCCAGTAAGGGTCGCTATGACCTAGCCAAGAGGTTTCGACCTATCAGTCTGTCTTCCTTTGTGTTTAAGTGCCTTGAGAAGACTATTGATGGGCGAATTAGAGAAGATTTCGGGACTCTTGGCCCCTTTCACGCTAATCAATTTGCCTATCAGTCTGGCAAATCTACGGAGGTAGCTTTACACCATCTGGTGGTAAGGATCGAAAAAACTCTGGAGTATAAAGAGTTTGCTCTAGCTGTTTTTCTCGATATTGAGGGAGCGTTTGATAACACTCCCTACGAATCTATTGCTAAAGCTTTAACTGCCAAAGCAATTTCTCCACTAATCCGCAACTGGATTTAGGTCCTCTTAGCGGATAGAAAAATTATATCTGACTTTCAATGGGAGACATAAACCAACCGCTTTTCCACAAAGAATTTTAATGAACATGGATGTACATTTCGGTCGCTACGCGGCCTTCTTTCAGCATGACTGAATTGATTATACTTTAACGAGGTCTATTTATATATAATACAAGCCAATAGGAGAAACTACAGAGGAATAAGAGAAAATTATTTAATAACATCGATAAAGCTGCACCAATCAGAGATTCATGGGACCTCGATCTGACTTCAATAGTTCGTCAGAACTTTTTTTGGCAATTTCTAGTGATTCCAGGAAATTTAAAAACCTATAATCACTGACATGGTGCAGGATCCTATAGTTATTAGCAGGATAGTAGGATATCCAATATCCATTATCTTACCCAATGCCGTAGTAGGCACTGTGTTCCTCGCTTTATTACAAGGAGTGACTTAGGAAGAGGAGGGGGTCACCTTCTCAAAAAAGCTAGAGTGGCAGCACAGTTCCGTTACCTTAATTTAGTTATTATTTCCCAGTTTTCTAGCCTATCCGAGGCAGAAATCGAGGCGTACAAGATACATAGCAAACTTGGCTATATGTTACACCCAGCTTTGTTAGATTGTTTCTTGGAAAAGGTTCATGCAGTAAACGGGCATAAACTATACACCAAAAATAGGAAAATTCACCGGAAAGTATTATTCCTTGAAGATAACAACCAACCTGGGGGGAATAATAATAACCAAAACGTAGTTATCAACAAATCCTCGCTACAGCTATCCTCCAATGAAGTTGACATTTTATCCAAAGGACTTAAATTTGCAGTCGCGGACCGAAAAGAAGGCCTCAAAACTCTAGTGTGTAACATTATTTTGGGTCCCCGAGGATTGGATCGTGACCAGTTTACCGAATTCACCTCTCTTTGTCGGAACCAATTAGCCCACAACATAAAAGTCGACAACTGTGTGTATAGTAAGAAACACTTAGAGATTAGGAAAACAGTTAAGAAACTCAAGGAAGCTGATTGTGTCTTCCGCAAAGCCGACAAAAGTAATCATATTGTCGTTCTTGACAAGAATGATTATTTTATTGGCGTTAATAAGTTATTAGATGAAGGCCCATACTCTGAACTTCAGATTGACCCTCTCACACTATTGGTCATGAAAACTAGGAATTGTATTAAGACCTGCAAATATTTGTTTAAAAACGTAAAAAAAAAGTTGCACCTTTGTTCCTAGCAACCCCCACTTACCTCGTCTATATTGCTTACCTAAGATACACAAACCAGGAAACTCTTTTAGACCAATCATTGACAATATAAACTCCCACACCAGTTTTGTTGCCAAATTTCCCTCTGAAAAGTTTCGTGGTTTGACCTTACCTGGACGGGATTTTTCTGTCAAAAATAGTTCTACGTTAGTTAACCATCTCCAAAATTGTGTCATCCCTACCAATAGTATCCTTGTTTCCTTCGATATATGCTCCTTGTTCCCTAGCATTCCTATAAAACAGACCTTGGATATTCTTGAAGAGGTGCTAGATTTCAACGACATCCCCTTAGGTGTAGCTAAAGATATCATGATAGCTACCAGGTTGTGCTGTTACAACAACCTATACCAATTCAATGGCCGCTTCTTTAAGATGACCGAGGGTACCCCTATGGGGTGCTGTATTAGTCCCTTTCTAGCTGAGCTCTTTCTACGCGATTTCGAAAACAAAGTCAGTGAATCTTTTCAGTATTTCCCCACAACATGGTATAGATATGTTGACGATGTTTTCGCGGTGTTTGACCTGGAGAACCATAGCCTGGAAAACTTCTTGAGTGAGTTAAACAACGTCTCTCAGTCAATTAAATTTACTATGGAACAGGAAACCGATCATAAACTCCCCTTCCTAGATTTACTGATTAATAGGGATAACAATAGCCTCATTTTTGAGGTATATAGGAAACCTACCTTTGTACCTACATATATTAACAGCTCCTCCAACCATTGCTATACACATAAACTAGCCGCTTTCCAACAATTGGTTAAGAAAGCGTATGCTCTACCCATGGCCCAGCAACAAAGAAAAGAAGAAATTGAGAGGATACGACAGTTCGCGGCAAGTAATGGATACCAACCCGATCTAGTTGACGCCTTAATTAAGAAACAAAAGAGACGCGACATGATACAGTATGCCACAACATTTGTGAGGGAGAACGAATTAAAGTATCTAGTACTACCATACAATAAACCCCTGGTCAGAGGCTTAGACAAGATCACCAAGAGATTTGGAGTCAAAATCGTTTACAGAAGTCCCCACACACTAAGAAGACTACTGGGTTCTCACAAGGACAAGATCCCGCAAGAATCCAGCTCTGGTATCTATGAACTAAAATGCGGCTTATGCCCTGGAGTTTATATCGGCCAATCACGACGCAGAATCGCGATCCGGATAAAAGAGCACTATCAGTACATTAAGAACCATAAACCGGAAAGCTCTGGATTCGCACAGCACATTATCAAGACTGGCCACGCCGCAATACCAAATACCTATAGGATCCTGCACCATGTCAGTGATTATAGGTTTTTAAATTTCCTGGAATCACTAGAAATTGCCAAAAAAACGTTCTGACGAACTATTGAACTGAGATCGAGGTCCCATGAATCTCTCTGATTGGTGCAGCTTTATCGATGTTATTAAATAATTGACTTTGCAATGTAATTTTCTCTTATTCCTCTGTAATTTCTCCTATTGGCTTGTATTATATATAAATAGACCTCGTTAAAGTATAATCAATTCAGTCATGCTGAAAGAAGGCCGCGTAGCGACCGAAATGTACATCCATGTTCATTATAATTCTTTGTGGAAAAGCGGTTGGTTTATGTCTCCCATTGATAGTCTACACATCCACAGTCAAAAGGTATTTACTCTTTTTAATATATCTGACTTATTGGGTGAGGTGATTGTTGCCTGTCCCTCCAGGGGCTGTCCGCAGGGTGGTATTCTTCCCCCCCCTCCCCGCTCTGGAACCTGGTTATGGACGACCTCATTTCCTTTCTTAACGACCAAGGTATTTACTCCCAGGGTTACGCAGACGAAATTCTCATCTACGTTTTTGGGATCGACAAGCTCACTATTTTTGATCTTGTACAAATGGCTCTGTATGTTTAGAGCGGAATCTAAGGGTTAATCCCTCGAAGACCACTCTAGTTCCCTTTACAGGCCGAAGAGAAACCTTTTCTTATGATCTCATACCAACTCTGTTTGGTGAGAAGTTCATTGTGAGGAACGAAGTCAAATACTTAGGGGTTATCCTCGATAGTAGGTTGCCTTGGAACCAACATCTTGATTACAAAAGTAATCAAGTTAAAGTTAGGCTATACCATTGTAGTAGAGCCCTTGGTAAATCATGGGGTCTTACTCCCAAGTTGATTTACTGGTTATATGTCACGGCTATCAGACCTATTTTGACATACTGCACTCTAATTTGGTGGCGTAAGTCTGAGCAACTCTGAGCGTAAGTCTCTTCAAAGATTGGAGAGTTTGAGTATAACGGGTGCTGTCTTAAGCACGCCAACCAAGGCTTTAGAGATTATACTTTCTCTGACTCCACTTGATATATATCTCAAAGGTGTAGCCAAGAAAAGTTTATATAGAGTGAGTAATCAACGGCTATGGGTGAACTTCCCTGGGGTGAAGTTTCATACTTTCATTAGCCAGGTTCTTACCAGTCATATTTTCCAGATGCCTTCTGATATTGCAGTTACTCAGGCCCTCCCTGAGCCCTCGAGCGAAGTCATAATTGACCCCATGGAAAAGCCAGATGGGTTGAATTGGCAATTTCCCAAGGGTGCCATCATTTGGTACACTGATGGCTCTCATCATCACGGCCTATCGGACCTGGGCGTTTATTGTGACAGTCCCAAAACCCTCCGCTTTCATCGTTTGGGTCACTGGGCCACTGTTTTCCAGGCAGAGATACTGGCCATTATTTACTGTCTGCAGATGTGCATAGATAAACTCTATGTACATTGTCGTATTTTTATACTCAGCGACAGTTAAGTGGCCCTTATAACCATTACATCTTCTAGGGTTAATTCTAAACTTACCCTGGAATGTCGGCAGCTCCTACAGGACCTTTCTCTTCACAATAGTGTCACTTTGAAATGGGTTCCTGGACATAAAGGTATTGTCGGAAATGAGGTTGCAGATATCTTAGCTAAACAGGGCGCCAAGTCTACTTTTATTGGCCCTGAACCTTTCTGCGGTATTTCTAGACAAACTGCAGCTAGGGAGATAAATATTATCTCTCATCAAGAAATGATGGAAAGGTGGGATCATACCACCGATCAAAAACATGCCAGACTCTTAGTCTAACATCAGGCATTTTACAACTCATAGAAACAAACTACGGATTATCATTGGCTTTCTAACCAGTCATGATTTACTCTGTAAACATCTACATAGAATGGGAATCCTTCGAGAAGAGCCACTATGTTCGAAATGTGGCCTGGCGGAAGAAACAGCCTACCACATTCTTTTTGACGGTGTCGCTTTGACACATTTTCGTCACTTCACGATTGGTTTAACCTTTCTTGAAAATATCCACTTGGACCCCATGGGCAGCTTGACTCGCTTTTTAAGTCTACCTGGCTACCTCTAGGTGGTCTAAGTTCTCTTTTTTGGGTTTGGCACAATATTCGTTAGAGGAATAAGTCCCTCTACGGTCAACTGCCTCGGCTGTTGACTGACAACCCACTTATAAGATAAGATACTGCTCTCTCCCCTTCCCCTCAGCCTGTGTGTTGTGTTGTTAAAAGGACACTGAGAGCAGGACTTTGAAAAGGAGAGCATGACACCTTCCTCTGGCCCCCCTATTCGACCCACGGATCAGGAGCTCTAGTGGAGTTGTGATGGTCATCAGCCCCCATGGCTGTGCATTCTGGAGCTGGTGTGCATATGTTTTTGCATAGCAGCTCATATGCCGGCAAATGCAATTTTAGAACCAGAGTTGACTCAAGAGCTGTTTTTAGATTGTTTAGCGGTTGGGTATTTACCCAGAGTTTAATTGATCATTTTAAAGTTTGATGTTTAATCTTAAATATTCGGGCCCCAGACTAATATTCTTATTAATATGTATGGTAAATTTCAAAGGAATAAAATGTTTATTCTGTTTGTAACTTGCATCTGCTCTTTGCCCAAGCAGCACCTCCGCTCGCAAGTCTAGAACCCGCTCCTGCCACGCGTGGGAGTGCATTGTTGGAGGGTACGTTTCTGGCACCCGCACCCACGCGCTCAGGGCACATTTTGACGCCCGAAACAGGACTTGCTAATCCGGAATTTCGGATTTTGGGGTGGTCACGAAGCAGATGGTGTGCAGAGTGCATATTGCCTGTGTGTAGGTCGTGTGTGCCTGGACTAACTGTGTAATTAGTTGTTGTTGAGTAGGTTGATCAGTATGCATAACAATGGAGCTGCTGGGAAGATGGGGAAGGGGTACAGGAGTGTATGATGGAAGTGTGTACCCCTATTGAGGGCCTCAATATGGGAGACCTGAGCGTCGATGAAGCCAGTGAGATTCGACACGTGATTTACGAGTTTGAAGAATTGTTCAGGAATGATGTAGCTGGCATGCAGAGGGTGAAGAACTTCCAGACGGAATACAAGGTGGACAAATCGCAGTCGGTATTCGTGCACGAATTTAAGGTAAACATACAAGACTAAGATTTAGGAGCTTTAACAAGCAGGCTTAATTGAAGTCAGTATTAAGCCCCTGGAATTCAACTGTCCATGTGATCCCTCAGAAGAATGGTGAGGTCAGATTGACCTTGGTGAACCTGTGCACCAGTCCAGTGGACTTCCCTGCCCCAATCATCCAGGATATTTTGGAGCAGTTACGAGGACATAGGTTCTTTTCGATACTCGATTTGAATAACGGATATTTTCAAATTCCGCTAGTAAGTACTGTTGTGTCGGCAGTCAACAAGTAGGGATTGTTGAGGGGCAGACACACACTTTCGTGACAGTGTCACCAGTCATTGTTGAGCTGGTATTGTTGGAAAAAGACGATGCTGTTGCGAAGCAACCGATTAGTCAGTCGGCCATATTCCATGTGAAACGAACAGTCCAGTCAGTGATTCACGTCAGCTTTAATAGCCACTACTCTAAGGTAAATGTTTTCCTTATCCATAAATTAAGTCGCGAAGTAACATTTGGTGTCAGAAGTGGGATTTTGCTAAAAGAAATCAGAATCCTCGTGGGAAACGCACACCAGCCAAAGAACGAACGTTCTGAAAAAAACGAACACTAGCGTCAAGATCAATATAGCCATAAGAAGGGAGAGAACAGTTATATAAAAAGAAAGTGAAAACGTACCTTAAAAGTCAATCCATAAAAGATCCACCATGGCAGTCCCGCCAGAACTTATGTTAAAGCTGTCAAAAATGATCGCAACAGCTCTCTACACAGCAACAGATATGGGGGTCGAACAAATGGCGGCTGCGCCGATGACTTCCAGAGGGGAGACGCAGGAGAACCCCCCTCCAGACTTTCTCCATTCGTAATGCCATCCTACCAGCCTGAGGAAGATAAAACCGTAGCAGAATACTTCAAAAGATTCGAGTGGGCACTCCAACTGTCCAGTGTACCAGAGAACCAATATGCAGCGTACGCACGTGTCCACATGGGAGATGAATTAAACGAGGTCTTAAGAATTCTCATCAGCCCACAGGAGCCAAAATCACATACAAATATATTAAGAAGATTCTTACCCAGCATTTCAACAGGCCCAGAAATTCCGCGCAATCGTTCAAGATGAACAGGTGACAGTGGCCCAATTTGCGCTCCGATTGTGTAAAGGTGCCGCCAACTGTGAGTACGGCACATTCCTGGACAGGATGTTAATTGAACAATTTCTTCATGGACTGAGGTCAGCCGGTGCTAAGGATGAGATCATTGCCAAGCAACCGGAAAAATTTGATGTTGGCTCTGAGATTGCCCAAAATTTAGAAGCCACCTGGGCAATAGCCAGAGAAGTAGCAGCGACAAATTTCTCCAGCCAGCCCTCCAGTTAATCAACCCACCCTAAAACAAGTGCCACGTGGACGAGTTCCGAGATGAAATCCATCGACCCGACGGATAAACCATGGATCACCCAAGTCCCTGTCTGAAAATAGCCCCATTACGAGAAGCAAGTCTCTTCCAAGACAACCATGCGGAAAATGTGGTGGCCAACATTGGGCTGATATTTGAAGATACAAGACAGCAACTTGCTTCTCCTGTCGGAAAACTGGGCATATAGCCAAATATTACAGGAACAAAGCCAGGAACGCAAAGCGTTCCCCCACCAAAGATGTGCCAGTTGACAGAGTACAGTCCCTCAGCAAAATTCACGAAGAAACAGTGCGCCAGATGAACCACCCAAGTGTCATCGAGGTGAAGATCGACGGGAAAACTATCGAAATGGAGGTCGACACCGGTGCACCATGTGGAATTATGGGCATCTCCAGGCTTAGAAAAATAAAACCGAAGATAAACCTAGAAAAATCAGATCGGCGAGTTAAGAGCTACACTGGTCACCAGGTTCGTTGTCTGGGGATGACGAATGGGCGTGTGACAGTGGGGAACACCACACAGCGTCTCAACCTTTATGTAGTCGAAGGCGATTACACTGGACTGATGGGACATGATTGGTTGACAACCTTTGCGAAAGAAATAAATTTTGAACGTTTATTTACAACAATAAAAGCCATCAAAGAACAAAAGGAAGACACAATTACCCATGATCAGCAAGTTGAACTAGGCAGTTTATTTCAGGAGTTTGATTGCCTCTTCCAATCGACGGCAGGGAAGCTGAAAAGACCCCCGGCTCAAGTACATCTGGTCCCAGAAGCAACCTCGATTTTCGCAAGGGCAAGAGATGTGCCACTCGCCCTGCGAGATGAGTATGCCAAGGCAATAGAAACCAAGCTGCGAGACGGTTTCTACGAAAAAGTAGACTTTTCGGAGTGGCCATCACCAGCACATGTGGTCGTGAAGAAGAATGGTGCGCTTCGGATCACAGGCAACTACAAACCCACAGTCAACAAATGATTATCGATGAGCACCCTATACCAAAATCACAGAAATATTTAATAAAATGAGAGGTGCAGCATGGTTTAGCCATTTAGATATTACGGAGGCTTATACTCACCTGCCCATAGATAATAAGTTCCGAGAAGTGTTGACATTAAACACTCCAACCCATGGAATCGTAAGGCCTACAAGAGCCGTATATGGAACAGCCAATATTCCAGCTCTATGGCAACGGTGAATGGAAGAAGTGTTCCAAGGGGCCATCAATGTAGTGAACTTTTTCGACGATATAATCGTATTCGCACCCAGTTTCAATGACTTGCTCCGAGCGTTACGTGAAACAATGAAATGATTAAAAACGTACAGCCTACATTTGAATAAAAAAAAATGTGTTTTCGTGTCCACAGCTCTCACTTGTTTAGGCCACATCATCGACAAGGACGGCTTACACAAGTCTAACGAGCACATTGAGGCAATCCAGAAGGCACCCAGGCAGTAAACAGGGAACAACTACAACTGTTCCTGGGGAAAGCCACATACTATAACGCCTTCATGCCCAACCTATCACATCAAGTAAAGCCATAGCGAGAAATTTTTTTAATTTTTTTCCATTTTATTAGAAAAATTACATAAATGCAATAATTACAATGACATGTACATTAAAGAGAAGGGGAAAAAACAAAGATTAAAGTATCCACCAACTCACGCTATCCTACATATTAAAGTTGCAGTGATATTGGACTCAACATATTACACCTGAAGACAACATTTCTCTTCTTCCTTTTGGCTCCAGGGCAACGAGAGTACCACGTCCTTTTATTAGAAACATGTCGTGGGCTGCTATTGCTGCTGCTGTTGTTGCTGTTGTTAGGCCAGGAAAAATTCCAGTGGTCCCCAGCAGCCAAAATTGCCTATGAAGATATTAAAAAAACTCTAATCTCTCCCCAAGTCCTCATCCAGTACGACCCCTCATTGCCATTAATACTAGCGACTGATGCCAATGGCTACGGCCTCGGAGCAGTCCTCTCCCACCGAACAACTAACGGGCTCGAAATACCCATTGCATACGCGAGCCATTCGTTGTCTGAGACAGAACAAAGACACCCGCAGATAGATAAAGAAACGCTGGCCATAGTATGGGCAGTTAAAAATTTTTTAACTATCTAAACGCCTGGAAGTTTGAGCTGGTGACTGAACATAAACCACTCACGCAAATCTTCCATCCCCACAAGACGCTCCCAACATTATGTATCAGCCGAATGGCAAATTATGCTGAATTTCTAACAACTTTGAAAAGTCTAACCTACAGACCCACTAAACAACATACCAACGCAGATTACTGCTCAAGATCAGGGACCATCAACAGAGAGGAAGAGGAAGATAGCTATGAACTGTTCTCCATCCATCAGATGAATCAGTTGCCCATTAGATCAGAATTCATCACCAAAGCCACCAGGAGTGACAAGAAATTGGCGAGGATCGTACAGGAGCCCGAGAGCGCTCATGATTTAGCCCGAGCTGGATATAAATCGCCTGAAGACCACTACACCATTAACGCCGGATGTTTGATGTTCGAACACCGGGTGGTGATTCCCCCATCCTTGCGATAGCCCATACTGGACGACCTTCACACCGAGCACCTGGGAATGGGCAAAATGAAGGGCCTAGCGCGCTCATTCGTCTACTAGCCGGGTATCGATGGAGGCATAGAACAAACTGCCAAAATGTGTGTCAAGTGCACGACCCATTACAACGCACCACCACCTTACCGACTCCACCACTGGGAATACCTTGCAGGGCCCTGGGAGAGGGTACATCTTGACTACGCAGGTCCCATCGTAGGACAGATGTTCATCATAGTTGAGGGCCTATAGCAAGTGGGTTGAGGTGAAACCACAACGACAACTACGGGAGCCACAACGGCAATTCTTGACAAACTTTTCGCAACCTATGGAGTGCCGTCCACCATCGTTACAGACCATAGTCCCCAATTCACCTCGTCTGAATTCTCCACATTTCTGCAACGACGTGGTGTAAAATTCCATAAACGTACGGCGCCGTATCATCCCCCCACCAATGGACAGGCGGAGCGCTACGTATAGAAAGCAATGGGCACGATGAGAGCGACCCTAAACCAAAACTTGAATATCTTTCTAGAAAGATACCGCCGAGCACCTCACGCCACTACCGAGGAATCCCCGGCCAAGTTCTTCTTAGGAAGAGACTTGCACACGTGACTGGATTTGTTGCGCCCACAAGAAGTAAGCGTACGTATGCGGCAGAAGCAAGTGAGCCAAGCAATGCCGAAATACCAAAAGCTGCAAGAGGGACAGGCAGTCTACATGCACACGGGAAGACCTAGCTGCGAAAAATGGGTACCAGGCGTTGTATTACACAGACTAGGCGACCTGCACTATGAAGTGGCTGTGGGCGAGGAACGTTCGAAAAGACACATCAACCAGTTGATGCCTCGTTTGTTGCATTCGAACAGAGCTCGCAATGCGCTTCTTCGGGCGGAAGCACGTGAGAGCCATGCATCGCAAGCTACGGAATTGACAAGTGCGCCACGGCGCAACAATGAGGTGGAACGTCCTCACCGACGAGTGCGCTTCAGCCGTGAAGACAGCAACCAACATCCGTTAAGCCTAATGCCGGCCGTCCATGAGCCAGGGCGAGCCGAGCACGGATAATATCAGGAGCAGGGCAATACGGCAGAGCCCACATCGACTGAATCACCGGTTCCGGTACCAGCAGAGAAACCTGCTCATCCACCAGTGGTTGCCCGATCTCACCATGACCAAGAAGTGCCCTTCGCTACCTGGCGCTCGGCGCACGAACATCGTCCGCCCCAGCGGTATTCTCCCCAGCCTTAGTGCGGCGGGAGGAATGTTGTGTCGGCAGTCAACAAGTGGGGATTGTTGAGCTGCAGACACAGAAACTTTCGTGACAGTGTCACCAGACATTGGTAAGCTGGTATTGTTGGAAAAAGACGATGCTGTTGCAAAGCAACCGATTAGTCAGTCGGCTGTATTCCATGTGAAACGAACAGTCCAGTCAGTGATTCACATCAGCTTTAATAGCCACTACTCTAAAGCAAATGTTTTCCTTATCCATAAATTAAGTTGCGAAGTAACAAGTACCTCAAGGAATGCTATGCCTTCCAGACTCCATGGAGAAAGTTTCAATTAACGAGATTGTCTCAGGGAGGGAAGAACTCCTCCCATATATTTCAGCAGTATATTGTTAATACCTTGCGTGAAAAGATAGGGGGGAGGTCCATACATTCCTGGACAACATTCTCGTGTCAACTAGAACATTCCAGGAACACCTGGAAGTACTTAGATGGGTGTTCGGCCAATTTCGCGAGAAAGGTCTGATTATTAACCCTCAAAATGCCAATTCTGCCTGCCTGAAGTGCACTATCTTGGACATCTAATGTCGGCAGAAGGGTCTAGACCTGACCCGGGGAAAGTTATGGTATTGTAACAGTTGAGGGAACCACGCAAAATGAAAGAAATGCCAAGTATAGCAGACTCCCTGAACTTTTATTGGCTTTTCTTGCGCGATTTGTCAGACACCTTAACGCCGATCACGAATTTGACGAAAAAAGGGGTGAGATTTGATTGGAGCCCCGAGTGCCAGCGAACCTTGGAGCAAGTTAAGCGAACGCTATCGACTGCACCGATGCTTCACTCGCCCGAGTATAGCTTGCTATTTGTTTTGGTTACCGATGCATCTGAGCACGTGATTGGGGCCGTGCTCCAACAGGAAGTGGAGAGTGTTATGCACCTAACCACCTTCTTGAGTCAAAAATTGAAAGGAGCCCAGTTAAATTATGCTACCTTCGAAAAGGAGGCGTTGGTGATCGCATTTCCGTCACATCATATTGGAGTTACCGACCAGTAAGATGATTGATCATCAGCCACTGGAGTTCGTGAACTGAATGCGGGACACTAATCAGCGACTTTTGCACTGGTCATTAAGCTGGAGGAATATCAGCTGTCATTTCATCATCTGTCAGGAAAGCTCAATGTGGTGGCGGATATGCTGTCGCGGCAGTGTAACAATCTGATTGTATCGGGGAGCAAAAAAGAGTGGCTGGAGGAAGTTAAATCCCTCAGGAACAGAACCGGTGGGGTCTGTAGCTCAGGTTGCAGATCACTAGTGGGTGTGTCATGCGCCGGAACGGGGGAATCACTTTTATGGAGCACGGACTGATCATGTGGAGGCCAGAGAAACACCCAGGAGACAGACGACGAATTTGGGACCCTGATTCATTACGGGTAGAGATGTTGAAACAATGCCATGATAGTGCACTGGGAGGCCACCAGGGGATAAATGCTACGACTCATGCTGTGCAAAAAGGCTACTTTTGGGAGGGGCCAGTTTGTGACATGACGTTAAGGCTTGTGTTGTATGCCAGCGCACGAAGAAAAGCTTCACACGGGTGCTCCGGCAGCCTGGCATTAGCGCTAGCTACCCCTTTCAAATAGTAGTGATGGACATCGTAGGGCCGGTAGAACATTCCAGGACGAGTAGCCGATACATCTTGGTGTTAACAGATGTGCTAACCCATTTCCTGGAGGCGATGCCTTTAACCGAGCAGTCTTCTGCTACCATGGCAAATGCATTCGTCCAGCCGGTGGTATGCAGATACGGTGTCCACAGCAAGTCATTAGTGACCGGGGCGTCAAATTTACAGCGGAGGTTTTTACCAGGGTATGCAAGGATTTCGTGGCACAGATTAAGATCAGTACTGCTTACCAGCCAACCTCGAATGGCATCGCAGATCGGTGTAATAAATCGCTCTGCGAGGCTTTGCGGGGCATTGTGCAATAATCACCCTGAGGAGTGGGAATAGGTACTGTACTTCGCCCTGTTCTCTATGCGGACCTGGTGTGACAAGACCCTTGGAGAAGTTCCAGCATACCTTCTCTTCGGATTTGCCCAGGATGAATATCGGAGTTTGAAGTACAGCAACCTGAGGAGGATGATTGGAAAATCATGCACCAATATCGCTCCGAGATGATTACTCGTTTAGCCTGGGTTTGGCGTGAAGTTAGCGCATGGGATAAAAATAAGAGAATAAGCAAGTTGGAGCGGCTGAATAGACGGAAGCCAACATGTCACATTTATGTGGGCAGTCGGGTTTGGCTTTTACGCATGGGGAGGCATAAACAAAAGTTCAATGCAAAATTTTTGGGCCCATTTCGGTAATTGAACAAGTTATGGATGTCACCTACCGTTTTGAAAGTGGGCACCATCGAGATCATATGTTGTGCATATAGATCGACTGAAGCCCTGCATATTGCTGCCCCGGAAGGAGCGAAGAGCACGTAGGGGGCGCAGCACAGTTGGTCGCAAAGGTAGCAAGAAGAGTTTAATTGAGGAAGATAATTAAGAGGTTGAGGAGGGGGCATATCTATAATCGGAGAGGGGGGGACGATCCATTAGTCCAATACCCAATATAGCAAGGGTGCCTGAATATAAAGAGGAATGGTTAAGTGGCAGAGGAATGGGTACTATTGAAGAAAACCGTGGCGGTAACGGAGGCGTAGAACACGGACGCCCTCGTCCTCAAGGAAGATATAATCTGCGGCGCCAGCCGAGACTTGACTACCGTGCATTGAATGTGAATAGGAAGGAAAGTGTTATGTTAATGGGATGGTAATAAGTAGTCAAGGTCGTGAGGGTGTCACGGTAACCAAGAGTCCATAAATTTTGGAAATTAGACCCATCTCACCCCTGTCATGCATAATGCAAATGTAAAGACAGTGATGTAGGGTAAGATGCATGTCGATAAGCTTAATGTAGGAGAGAGAGGACGTGTGGTGCCCAAGAAGTCCCAGAGGAACACAATGGGAGTAGCCCCATATGCGTGGAACATGACACCATTCAATGGCAAGCAGCGTACTGGTTTTCGTGTGCTTAGGAGTTACCGAGTCAGTGTGGGTGTTTGTATCGTCGGTGTTTTATGTATGAGGTCTTATGTGATAAAAGAACTCGTTCTTTTATTCATAATGAGTAGCGATGTGACTGGTGTCAGTGTGTGTTTTTGAGTGTGTAGTGAATTCTGTGAATTTTTGCCGTTTTTGTCTGTTGATTATGCTTAATTTTAGTGTTGTGGTTCGTTTTGGAATAGATGTTGTGGGCGTGGTCTTCGCGTGAGTGTAGTAGTTTTGGTGTTGCATAATGGAGTTTGTTGTGTTTGCGTTAAAATTGCTTGGGGCCATTATATTTTAGCGTTTATTTGATTTAATTGTCAGATCGTAAGCATTTAGTGACAATTGTAAGTTTAGGGAGGCTGCAACAATACCTGTTAACGATCTTGCTCAAGCTTTGTTGCTGCAGCTTTTCCTGAAATTTAATCGTCAGAAAAGGCTTTTGTTGCAGAGAGCAATCGTCTGGGTAACTGTGTGTTGTGCAGTGAAGCCGCTCAACAGCATAGCGTTCTACGCCCCCCCCCCCCCCCGGTTCGGGGATGTTCGAGGAAAATTTGATAGTTTTAATTTACAGGATAAAAGGGATTTTATTTCCTTGTTAGTTGCCTGTGTCATTTGCAAAAATGGAAATACCCGTCCGGTTTTACTTGGATTTGAGCTACTGCCAGAGTGAGCTCCTTTTGGTTATTGCGGACGGAACACTGTAAATCGATGTTCTTTCATTACCTGGTGCTAATGAAAATGAGCGACCAAGTTAAGAACTCGACGATGATATCAGTCCTGTTATTTTTCTTTACCAATGAAATCAGTATGTCTGTTGAGAAGATCATATAATATAAAACGGAACAGATTGTTTGCCTGTCCGGTTTTTGGCCATCTCCTCTTCAATTTCGAGCTTCATTCGCTGTTATTTAGCAAATGCTGTCATGTTACGAACACGGTTAGTGCAGCTATATTTTTGAAATTTTCTATGGGCCATTATGCTTGTATTCCGTCACCACAGAGTCAATGTACGTTCTTTTGACAAATCAAGCGGCTCCCGAAACGAAGTGATTTTAATGCCATCAATCGTCCTCTGGTACTGCCCGGATGTTTGCTTGGGAACTTGAGGGTGAGCTGTGCATATGAGGCTGGCTTTTGAGCAGCATATTAAGCATTCGAATCAGTGTGTTTGTCACAACTGTTTACTTCTGCAGGGTGCTGTCAGTGAATGTGTGTCGTGGTGGCTCTGCAAGGTGAATACGGGGGTGCTGATGTGTGTTGTCGATGTTAAAGCTTCAGTTAGTAAGTCAGGGATTACTGCTGTCTCCCCTCCCCAGCCTGTGTATTGTATTGTTAAAAGATCACTGAGGGTGGGACTTTGAAAAGTAGAGTGTTATGCCTTCCTGTGGCCCTCCTATTTGACCCACGGATCAGGAGCTTTAGTGGAGTTGTGACAGTCGTCAGCCCCCATGGTTGTGCTTCTGCAGCTGGTGTGCCTATGTTTGCTCATTTTGCATAGCGGCTCCTGTGCAAGCGAATGCAATTTTAGTACCAGAGTTGACTCAAGAGCTGTTTTTGATTGTGTAGCGGTTGGGTATTTACCCACAGTTTAA
The DNA here is from genome assembly GCA_023313115.1 of Rhysida immarginata. Classification (NCBI taxonomy): domain Eukaryota; kingdom Metazoa; phylum Arthropoda; class Chilopoda; order Scolopendromorpha; family Scolopendridae; genus Rhysida; species Rhysida immarginata. Next base: position 841,020 of record JAHWFO010083400.1, read on the forward strand.
TTGATCATTTTAAAGTTTGCTGTTCAATCTTAAATTTTGTGGCTCCAGACTAATTATTCCTATTAATATGTATGGTAAATTTCAAGGGAATAAAATGTTTATTCTGTTTGTAACTTGCTTCTGCTCCTTGCACAAGCAACACCTCCCCTCGCAAGTCTAGAACAGCCTGTTCCTGCCATGTGCATTCTTGTAGGGTACCTTTCTGGCACCCCCACCCATGCGCTCTGGGAACAAAAGAAACTAGGCTTTTGCAACACATCGGTTATTTGGGAGTAGGTTTCACCCAGGTAAGGAAGCACCCGAAACACAGCTTAGGCCTGGTACCTTGACCTAAGAGAGGATTCCTCCTTGCCTCTGCTTTCTGCCACTACGGTCCCTTAAGAAGGTGTTCAACTGTTGATCGCTGTAACACCAAAACCTTACCTCCGTCGCGAGCACATTAATGGGTTCTGCTGCTTTGTCACATTTTTCCTTCTTCCACTCAGTCTTTTTTTCTTTCCTATCTATCTCTGAAGTGGCTTGTGCTTCCATCATAGTCTATAAAGGCTTAAAGTCTTATTATTATATCGTAATCAACAATTCACTATCGATTTGTACTAGGCTCGTCACTTAATTTTTTTCAATTCTTCTTAGTCACTAACCGTTCTCAAACAGTCTCCAAATTTAATTCACTTTCTCTTCTTTATTTCTGCCTTATCGTTTGCCAAAGAAAATTTATTTGAAAAAAACACTTTAGGGATTGTAACCATTAATCTTTCCTAAACAACTTGGTTTTGTTTCTACTACGTTCCGCTTACATCCCCAACACAAGAGTGGAGTTACTTGGGTGGACCCACTTCCTAACTTACTTCTTATCTGGCTCATCATGAGCAATTCATCTCCACATCGGTTGCTAAAAGTGATGTGGCAGGTTCATTTCAATAACCATGCTGAAGATCTCGGGTAATAACGGAAATCTTATTATCTTATGCTTATAATTAACAACAGGAATCAGCAACTTTGAAAAAATTTACCCTGGGATTGTATTAATTAGTAGTAATAGCAAGTTTTTTCTTGGATACATCACCCATCAAAAATTAAGTATTTTTAAAGTTAATAAACGCAACTCCGAGGGCTTTAACGTCCTTTCCACCCACAAGGCATTGAAAAAAAGGTAAATTTAAGTTGACTTAGTTTTAAATATAACAACCTGCTTAATTTTATTAGTTTTCAGAAACCAGTTCATTTTTATATTGTAGGTGCTTAATTTAAATCCCAACTAGTTGAAACAATTAAAATATTCCTCTAGGGAAAGTTATCTTTAAGCAATTAAATCCAATAAACTTGAGTCTATCTTGATATTAAAACTAATTAAAACACATTTCAGGCCTTTTCGGGTTTGGGTTCGAGTTTAAAGCAGTCCAGTGGATTTACTTGAGTCCACTGTTAAGTATTTTTAAATTATTCTATTCCAACTTAGAACCTTTTTTAAAATATACCCATATTTAGTTGCTTGTAATTTTAAAGGACTTTTACCTCCTTTACAGGTAGGAGTGACACTCAAATCTAATTTTTCACCTTTTCAAACAGGGCGTTCAATTAACAGGGGGGGAGCAGGTAAATAAAGATGGGGAGGGGGGGGGAAGAGCAAGGGATCTTCTCGTAGGGTGGTGTAAGTTTTGTTACTAGGGACTTGTTAATTGCTACATACGACTTGTTCCAATCCATTTCTTTTCAGGTTCCTCACGCTAGTGATCCATGGAAGTTGTCTTTGGCAAGCGTCAGTCTGTCTTCGATGTTCCATCCTAGTCGGAGTACACTAAAAATTGATCAATCCATCATAAAAGTGCCTAGACAGTAAAAGTTGCACAATTGATCAAAGGCCGATAATACCGATCCCGACCAGATATATTTACGAAAACATGCGATTACAAAAGGCAGTGCAACGGGGCAATCACTTGATCCGGTTTACATTCACCATCATCAGTATCCATTGCATTCAATTTGCCAAATTTTCCTCTTTTGCGGCTGTATCATTTCGCAACAACACACATTGTCATCTTTTCCTTCACGTCCAACTTCTTAAATCCTATTTCTAAAGTGATGATTGAGTATACTAGGGTGTAGGTCGTCCTAGCCAGGGCACCTGGTTACTGGCGACAAGAATGTCCCTTTCTTCTCATCGGTTATCAAATGTTTGCAATCTTAGTTATGTCACAATTACTTTCTTAAATAGCACGTTATCTCAATCTACAATCTATATCATTTCAAAGCTATTCTGCAGAATTCATATGTCTTTTCATTTGTTAGATTTGTTTCTTTTCCAGGTATGGGTTCTTTCGGCCGTCAATGCATACCTGAAGAGGAGAGGCACTCACTATTCACGAATACATCGTCAGCGTCCGTTATAGCAGCCAAGAAAATTAATTTTCTTAACGTATCAATAAAAACATACTCAACACTGTTTGTGCCAAAATTTTGGGTGTTACAATTACTACATACAGATTTCATATTCAGCATTATATTCAGTGTAATAAACCTTATATGTTGTAAACATAATTTGTTAATGTTTCATCAAACATACTTTGCCATCGATTCATTCTAAACAACCTCTTTTAGGAGTAATACATCAAAAATATAGCGCCGATGAGAGATAGACAGGCGGGAGAAGTCATTTTGGCTGATGGGTGCAGAAGGCATTTTTCGTAATTTTCGCTTTGCTTCCTCACCCCTTATAAGTAAATTGAATGTTAGAGACGTCTCTTGTAGAAAATTTAATGTACTCTGACATAGTGTAAGGGTTTTTGTTGATAACATGTATATTTTTCGAGTTGTAAGGGATTGAAGGGAGAGTTTTTTGACGTTTTCACAGAAGGGCCAAAAGATCGCCGTTTTTCAGCGCGCTCTGGCGCCAATAAAGCTCATCAGAAAATCAAAGCAGACTACTGCATTTTTTAGAAAATTTTGTCCACTTTAATTTTGTATAGAGTGGTCATCTTCGAAAAACGCATAGTTTTCACAATATAAACGAAAAACTGAAAAAAGTGCGAAAATTGAGGGTTTTTTGCGTTTTATGTTGAGAAGCCAACTTCCTATAAGGCAGCAGACTTGAAATTTGGATTCAGCACCCCAAAAAGCATAAAACTGCTGAGGAAAAAAAAAACTTTGTTGAGAAAAACTTTTTTCCCACAATTTTGTTACGGGAAAAAAAAACACCATTTAACTGGGCCATTAAAACCGTTGAACGAATTAAGATTTGAACAACTGCTAAAACTGTTGGACGAACTAAGTACTGCACCATTGTTTTCCTTTGGAAATTCTAGCCCGAAATCTTGCGCCCCATGACCCCCTTCCAATTTAAAACCCTATGGTGCATCCAATATGGTGGCTTTCAAGATGGCTGCCCTCCTGGTTACTTGTGTGATGTAATCACTTGTTTATTTGTTTCTTTGATGAAATTACTGAATTTTTTTTCTTGAATTTTCAGACATTGGCTTAACTCTTGAGATTTAAAGCCAATATCTTGTTTCAAAGGGTTTTTTGTTACCCCCAATAGTCACTTTGTTGTTTTGTTATTTTGTTTTGCTTGTAAAGGGTTACAGTAGTCCTCCCTTAGAAAAGGACTACATGCCACCTTCGGGTGTCAAAAATTATCTTGTTGGACGATTGTCTAGTATTTAATTATGTTTTTGATCAATTGTAAGCATATGGATGTTTTGGATATCATGGATACCTTTTTTCCACTATGGGTACAAAACCTCCTCTGCGATGGCGAAGTCCGCCATGCGGCCGTTAGGCCTATCGCTCGTCGAGGCAGTTTTTTTTTTGTGATATTAAGTCAGAAGCTTGTCTTTTGAATCTGTATTCCTTAAGAACTATTGTACTTGATATGTAGAATTATAATAGTTAAGATTTGGAATTTTATTGATCAGATTTATTGTGTTTTTGAACCATTTTTATGTATTAAGTTGTAATTTGTGGTTGCAATGCATGCAGGGAAGGATCGAATTTCGATGCTTTCCTCTTTGTGTTCTCACCGAGAATTCCGGAAGTATTATGCGTATTTCCAGCTTCGCCACCAGAGGGTGATCCCAGAATTCACTGCGGGATTTGCCTTGTGTATAAAAAGGGGGTGGGCAGAAGCATTATGGAGGCATTCAAGATCCAGAGACCAAGCAGAAAGGACTGAGACGTGATGGAAGCCCCAGGAGATGATGAAGACGAAGCGGATGCTTTTGGACCGGGAACAAGCGTGTTCTACTCGGATATGGTTCGTGTTGCGATCCTAATCTAGTCGATGATTAGGCCTAGCCCTCTCGTTATGGAAAGAGAGACCACGTGGTAATTTGGTACCGATGTATTTTTTTTATTTAGTTTAATGGTATACCCTTGTTTTGTAGTATAGTTTAGATTAGAATTTTGTATAATTTGTAATGGATTTAGTGTAATGTTTAAATGAAATCTTGTATTAGCTATTTAGATTTGGATTATGGATTGGAATTATAGCGGGATTGGATTTAATAAGATTTATGCTGTGATTAGAGGGAATTTTAGAATGTAATCTTTGCTTATTGAAGAGTAGAAGCGTTTAAGAATTATTTGGATAAGTTTGGATTATAATTAGTACTGTACTTTGTAGAATTGTAACTTTGGATTGGGAGGGCTTGCTGTATTGTATTTTTATTGGGGAACTGATTAGGATTATCAAGTTAGTTAATATAGCAGAAGTAGTGACTTATCTGAAATTTAAAGTTATGAATGAAAAGGGATTGTAGTGTAAGTAATTTAATTGAAAGCTGAGTCTTGGATTTTTGTAATAGCTTAGGGAGATTGTTTTATACATAGATTATGAATTTATATTAAGTATGATTTGTTATGTTGTGAATGGATTAGTCAATGTGGATTTAGTTATATTATTGATGTTTTGTAGTAATCAAGTAATGTTGAAGTTGGATTTTATGTTTTAAGCATAGATCGATAGTGGAGCATTCAGTAGATTTTGTTTACTAGCGCAAGGGGTAGCTAAGCAGCCTTCTTATTTGGATTGTTTGGGGCTTTTAGGTTTTTGTGCAATCTTGGTACTGGTGTTGTGTAGGGGCATTGATATTGTGGCTTGTTGGCAGTGGATGTGTAGACCCGTTATTTTGAATGGCTAGACCCAATTGTTCGGACTGGATTTCGGGTTCTATGTTGCGCACCGGTGTTGGATCCGGTAGGTTGGCTTTGATTACCACTGCAGCGACCATGCCCTATTTTCTTTGTGTTATATGGCGGAAGTTCCATGTCAGTGACCAGATTGCACGGTGTGGTTATTGTGTCCCTATGTTAGGTGTGACTATCTATCTTATGTTTTATTGGGGAGAATTTTTGGCTTAGTTATGCGCTAGTTTGTGTCATCTCTGCTTGCCACTATTTTGATCTTGTTTCAATCTGCCATTTTAATCGTTGTTAATTTTTTGATGATCTTTGTAAGGCATTTTATGTGAACGTATTCTTAGCACAGTGGGTAGCTAAACTATTATCTTGTTTTAGGGAAGGTTGGTTTTTGTCGTGTGCATGCTGGGTACATGTTGTTTTTGTAGCCTGGTGGGTGTTTGGGTTTAGTTATACAGGTGGATTTGTCTCGCTTTGGTTCAGGTGTGTGGTAGCCCGCCGGTGTAGGATCCGGTATGTTGGCTCAGGTATCCTTTGCGCTAACCAACCCCTTTGAGGCCTTTTGGATCACGACTCTTGGTTCGTGTTTGTAACCTGTATGCACACAGGGTTTTCTTAGTCCCTTGCTTAGGTTTGACGAGACAATTAATTGGGAGTTCTTTGTTTAGACTGGTGCTGAGGATCACAGGATCATACATTTGTCACTTGATTGATTTTGCTACAAGCAGCTGATTGTTGTTCACTGTCACTTTGTATCTGCTTTATTGTATTTATCTTGCTATTATTTTGTAAATAAACCTCATTGCGTATATCAAAATCGATCCCTCCCTTTCTATTTTATGTTGGCACCCTTCTTCGGAAGGAATGCTGACGAAGTGATATTAGATTGAAAATCACTTCACCACACTTGCACCATATGACCAGGGAAGAGGGAAAACGGAAAGCGAAGTTCGTATTTGATGCAATGCTATTTAAGTGTTAATAAAAACAGCGCTACTGATCTGCAACATCTGGGATATGAGTTAATCAGCTGTTAGGTCAAACCCCTCTATAACGTAACTGATGGCTGTTCCAAGGAAGGTAGCTGTTCTCCCTCTTCCCTTGCTGTTCTCTCCATTCTATTTTCACTTTCCTCTTTGAAATAACTTCTTTAAATCCCTGCTTTCCGACTGGAATTTCTGAATGTTTTCGTACCACAATACCTTATTAAATGCCGCTGCCATCAATAAATATAAAAACAGCACTAATTCACTTGCACTCACGATGGAGATTTATTATATCTCCATCTGACAGCAACTGCAGGCAGGCAGTTAGTCGCTTCCATATCAAAAGTAAAAGTGCTCTTCATATTTGGGTTAGAGGTTAAAGCAGAGACGTTCTTTAACAATCTCTGGGTTTAAGGTTAAAGGGACTAAAGTTTTGTCCCGAACGTTAGGAGAGCTAGGTGTATATTTACTTCAACCAAAGAGCATCACTCACTTCCCATTCTCCCTCTTCCCTGATATGACTTTCCCCTAGGTCTAATATGTCCCCCTATGGTGGTTGTCCATCAATTTCCACAAACAAGAATTGTACAAGGGATGGTAAGGGACTTATGACCCACCCTGTTGTTCATTTAATTCTCACTAGTGGCTGTGAAAATTTTTTTCTTTGTTGGTGCAGACATGCAACAAGATGCATTTAAGGGTTAAAATGAGGGGAGGAATATAATTAAAAAACCCCTGCTCAAGGGTGTGTTTAATATAAAATATGAATTAAAAAATGCACATCCCCTCCACATTCCAAAGGCATAAGACCAATAGCTCTTACTTTCAGGAATAAACCTGATGAGTCTTGATTTTGTTCTTCCGTGGTTTAATTATTTTTTTGGCGAGATGGATAATAAAAAGGGTGGTTTTATTGGCACACAGGTGGGATGGATAAATGTTATACGGAATAAACGTTTTGACAGTCAGAAAGGAACAGCAACAGCTTTAAAAAGACGACGGAGCGTGAAAGAGTTACATAATGGTGTAGTCTTTCAAAGAAGTCGATGGAGCCATGTTAATTTCACTTAACCAATGGCAATCAATGCCGCATGTGATCACATCATACGGAAAACACAGATGCAATGACCAGTCAGCACAGTCTCCCGTGAGACGATTCAAAGAGTGGGTGACCATTTGTTTTCATGGGATATAAACTGAACTTGAACAGAGTAAAGTGATACGGTACATAGAATGCCAAAAGTCGTTAAAGTCGTCATCTCGTTAAGTCAAAAAGAAAAACAACAGAAATCAGATATGCAATGATAGATTTTATTTTAAGGTAAAGATATATATAAAGATATATATATATATATATGCAGCTGCTTTATCAAAATATTTTTATCAGTGCTATAAAAATAAAATCATATTAAAAGAGACAATTCTAATAAATTTAGGGGGCTAGTATCAACAAAATACACTGTAAGTATGTTAAGAAAAAAAAAAAAGATAAAATAAAATTGTGCTAAACTATAGTGATAAGAAAAAGGCACAGAGAGACAGAACAATGATAGAGAATTTAAATTCCTTACAAAATATCACACTGCTAAAAATATCACACAATAACAGATGCATTATTCCACAATATATATAGATTTTTTTTTTTTACATTAGAAGTTATATATCTTGAGCATATATAAAAACATTTTAAATTCTTTTAGTAAGTTAGAAAATAAATTACCACTGAAAATCACCATTTGATTAAATTATAATTTATAAAAAAAGATTCAAAGCAAAATTATTGTTAACAGTTTGAAATTTTAATCGAAGTAATCAATCACTTTCGTATCTTTGGATTGGACGGGATCCATAGCTTTGGCTGCTCCATTCTGAGTATGCTGCACTGATTCAACTCTGGAAAAAAAATTATCAAGAATAAATTAAAGAAACATGAAGAGTTTGATCCACGTAATATATCAAAATTAACCTATATACACTGAGTGAGCATATTATTATGACCACCCTGTCAGTATCTCGTTGGGCCACCTTTTGCCTTTAATACTGTGGTGATTCTTCGTGGCATTCATTCCATGAGATGTTGGAAGGTGGTGGGAGGAATCTGACACAATGCCTGATGGATAGCACTGTCTAGTCTTGTGCTAGATTGGACGGTGGTGGATCCAGCCGTCTGATGCATCGTTCGACTTCATCCCAGAAATGCTCAATTGGAGTGAGATCTAGGGACTGTGGGGGCCACCGAAGTAAGGTAAAGTCCCCCTCATGTTCCTGGAATCGCTCCGGCATAATACAAGCTCTGTGGCATGACGCATTGTCTTGCTGGAAGTAGCCATCTACATTGGGGTGCCATCAACATGACAGGGTGGACTTGATCGGCGACGATACGGAGGTATGCTGTGCCATCCAGACGTTCTTCAGCACGTATTAACGGACCAGTGCATGCCAGGAAAACATTCCCCAGACCATAACACTGCCCGCACCGACCTAAAGGGTTGTACTCATGCATGCATGGTCCATGCTTTCGTGCCGTTTCCGCCAGATTCTCACGCGGCCGTCTGCATGATATAACTGGAATCGTGACTCGTCAGACCACATGATTTGTTTCCACTGCTCGGTAGTCCAGTCCTTGTGCTCCTAAGCGAATTGGAGTAGTTTCCGCTTGTTGGCCACAAAGATGTGCGGGCAGGTCTTCGGTTTCCGTATCCCATGCGATGCAGTGCACGGCATACAGTGCATTCAGAGACCGTTTTGGAGGACCCCTGGTCAAGGTCAGCAGAGATTTGATGCACAGTTGCCCTTCTGTTATCCTTTACTAGTCGTGACAGTCTCCGTTCTGTCCGATCATCAACCATCCGCGGGCAGCCACAACGCGAACGTTCAGAACCTGTCTTCTGGCTAACCGTCCAGTCTTTAAATCCTTTAACAACGGCTGCTCTTGAGCACCCCACGAATTCTGCTGTTTCGCTGATACTCGCTCCATAGCTCCGAGCACCTACAATCATCCCGCGTTCGAAGGCTGTTAAATTGCGTCATTTACCCATATTTGAAGAATGGAACACGTCTACTGTTGTCGACGACACTCAGCTTCCCTTTTTATATTGGTCCGGTCGGCTAGCAACATTGTGGCAATGTCCGTGCATGCATTTGCATAAACATGTCAGGTGGTTATAATATGATCACTCCATGTACAAAGATCGTTTGATAAGTTTGGTAAATTTCTATGGGAGCAAAAACTGATTTTTCAAGTGATTTGTGCCACTCCTGGCTTGAATCCAGATAGTGGAAATTTCTTTCGTTATTTTTCATTAATTTTAAAAATTTGGCTCATAGGAAAAAATTCTTATTGAATGATGGCATCACCACACCATTAATAAAGATATTGCAAACTTTAATGAATGCTACTTTAAAGATGGTATGAAAAAATTGGAAACTCACTGGAATATGTGTACAGCCCTAAATGGAAAAATAAAGAATCTTCCCAAAACATACATTAAATCACCATTTTTACCTTACTGATCCTCTTAATCTAAGAAATAATGACCAAAACAATGAATCATTGTAATGCAAAATCAGTTTAATATTAAACGAAATAAAACCTGATAGTACACTGAAGCGCAAAAGGCAAGGGAGAGTCGTATGCAAATTTTTAGGAGTTTAAAAGTAAGCATGTGATATCAGTGCTGTCAATTCGACTATTAGCAATCATCTGAAACGTCTCTTAAAGTAATTATGACTACATGAAGACAATTATCAGAGTTTGAATGCAGAAGGACAGCAGAGGTAGATGCATAGACATTCCATTTCAGAACTGGTCTGGACATTCAACATTCCTCAATCCACATTGTCAAGGGTGTACAGAGAGTGCCTCATTTCAAGTGTGACTAAAAGTGGTCTCTTCATATAGAGGGGGGGGGGGGGTGAGTGCATCGAGTGCAATACTGCAAGCTTAATGTCTAACCTCATACTCTGCAGCCCAATAGAACGAAAATTCTCTTAAATACTATATTTTTTGTCCTACCTTCAGCATGTTATCAAACTTGGATTTGTGCTTTAGTGATAAATTTTGTTTGCAGCATTTTCGCCATACTTGCCACTTGTTAGGCTCAACGAACTTCTGAAGTTTGATTAATTTCCTAGCCCATTTGCGATTCAATGAGTCCTTCGAGATTAACATTCAACTGAGTATTTCCTGTTGTGCTCACAGGCATGTGTTGCTGAACCACACCGAGAAGGAGATTACAATTACAAATGTTTTCAACAAGTTTAAAGAGAGGACTGGATACTGCGGGTCAAGATTTTCCTTCGCTGTCAAAATGCATGAAAAAACTGCGTATGAAATTCGTAAAAACCGACAGCCGTAAGTTCTATATTAAACATACAGAGGTAATAGTGCAAAGATGTCGATATTTACGACAGATACAAATGCTACGTGAAAGACTAACTCATTAAAAGGTCATTTTAATGGCCAGCAAATAAATGGAAGAGACCAGAACCTTTGTTTTTATATTTTTATTGAAATGTTTATAGTAAATAAACATTTATTTATGATTCATTTTTAAAATTTTCTTATTTTTAATTCATTAAAAGAAATAACGAAAGAGGTGAAAGATTTATTATAGAATATAATAATATCGATATATTGACTTCAAGTTTATCGCTTACAAGTTTTAATAAAATAAAAAATAAAAATAAAATTTTACTTAAACAACTATAATTTATATTAACATGATGGGATAGAGCTTTTTTTTAAGTGGGTTATAAATTTATTTTTTTTAATTTAATATGCAGTATAAGTAATTTCATTGAGAAATAAAAAGTAAAAATATTGATAAAATGCTTCACACTTAAGACCTGTAAATGATTAATTGCATGATCAAACCTTTCTCTGATTGGCCAATTCAAAATTCCTAGGCTCAGCCCACTCCATCTTCTCTGGATCAACTATCAAAGACATTGATGCCTGTCACCCAATCAGAGACACTTAGGGCCGTATCACGACTCGGTAAAATGAGGTCTCAGTCGCTGTAGAGTCATTGATGAGACTTGTTTGAGCTGACAGAGGAATCACGTCTTGCCTAAATGCGACTCGAGAAGGCAAGATGAGTCTCATTTTTCAGGACATCAAGAGTAGTTAATATAAGGCCGATCAGAGCCCATCAACTTCAAAATCGATACGACGTTGAGCTGTCAATAATCAATAAAATCAATCACCATGAATATTAATGAAATATTGTGAATACAATGAGATATCGTGTATATTTATCGATCAATATTATGAATAACAATGAGATATTGATAATTATTAATGAAAAAATATGATTTATCGATGATTATTATCATCCAATCGATACAATGATGAGATATCGATCAATATTGTTATTAACAGTGAGATATTGATAAGTTATCAATCAATCGTTACAATAACAGGTTTAATGAGGTTAATTAATGATGAACGTATTAAGTACTCGTAATTAGGCTTGAATATTACGTAGTGTAATGGGCGACAAGGAGAGCGCCATGCTTCCCTTTTATTAAAAAAAAATCACTGTTAGGGGAGGAAAACAGTAACCCCTTGGCCGCAGCACAAAACAAGTTCCATTCTTGGGTAGAGGAAATCTTCTCAAGGTACCTGTGTTTCACCTCTGTACCTCTTTATATCACTCACCCATGTACGATCCTTTCTTTCTTTCCCAACTTCTCTGACTCGGTAGGTGTTGCTGTCAAGATTTTCTTCGATGCGGAACGGTCCGCTGTACAAGGGTCGTAATTTAATATTGGCCATGTTTATTGTGAAAATTCATTCGGTGTGTCTGGAATTTGCCTTAGTAATTATTAAAGCACCGAGGACAAAGCGGACCTAAGTCCTCGGTGTTGTGTCGGTGCTTTTCTGGAAGCGGCAAGTGCAGTTACGGAACAAGGTGTCAGGCCGCCCGCAGCCATGGAATCTAAATCAAACTCTGTTGCCGTCTCTGTTTGCATCGACTTTGTTCTTGTCATCTCTTCGAGCCGACGACTCCAAAGCCTCCTTGGGTCGTTTATCTTTCTTTATGTCTCGCACTCGTTCCCACTGGCTGCAGGTAGCAAGCAACTGTGCCTCAGTCGTGACGGCGGTGGGGAGAAACTTCCCTTGCAAGTAGGCATTCATGTTCTGACGAGCCATGACCGAACCAGCTTGGCCAAATCGTTCCATCAGTTGTTGTTTTGCATCATTCAAGGTTTCTCGCTCTTGCAATAATTCCCGGACCCAAGTCCGTAAATGACTCTCGACCAGGCTAGGAAATATACGCCACCATAAGGGAACAGGTATCTCTTGTCAGCGGGGTTGTTCTTCGAACAAAGCCAAATAGTCATATTTGTCTGTGTAACCGTCGAATCAAAAAAGTGTGAGGCGTTGACGATACCAATGCAAATCTTCTCGTCTCTCATCCACCAGGGCCTCAACGGCGTTCGCTTGACGATCAAAGTTTCTAGCTATATTTTCCAAGACTTGATCTTCTCCTCCGGCTGCAAAACAAGTTATCCCGCTATCCAAAAATTCTTTGTAATTAGCGGTCTCCCAGCTGTCAGTATCCGGATGAATGATTGTCCCAGCTCGGATGTAGTTCAGCTTAGCTTTTATGCTGCATTTAAGGTCCAAGTCCGATCTATAAGGTATTCGTAACCTCCCGGCTATTTCTCGAAGAGTGCCTTGACTGAGAAGTGAGACTGGGCATCGCTGTAAGTATAGAGTCGCAATCATGAGGTTGATCTGGCCCGATTCTTCTTTTACTATTCTTAAATCTGTTGCTCCACCTCCGCCAGCGCTTTCTGCCAGGCCTCCCGCAGCATTGGGAGCCTCCATGAATAAATTATCTTCGTGCTATCCTGTGGAACTCGTCCAATTCTGAATAATCCAATTAAAAGGTTCAGAATGTTCAAAAAAATTCAAGCACAAAACCTCTCAAATAACATTTTTGCGTCTGAAAAAAAAAGCGATAGGAAAAGAAAAAAAAACTGCCTCTGTAATGGTTTCAAAATTATCGGCGACCTCGTCGTGCTTCTCGCTCCAAACCCTCTTAACATAACCTACGGACGAGAAAATAATGACAGGAGTAGCAATTAGCAGCAAATTAAAAAAAAAGAAAAAAAAAAGAAGAATTGTAATCTCACAACAATAAGTCTACTCTAGCTTGTATTACGAGGTTCTTTCTTTGATAATTCCCAGCTTGCAGTCTCCAGGTGCTCCTCACCAAATCCAAACTAAGTGGAAAAGATTCGAGGAATAAATAAGCAATCACCTGCACAGCCTGGAATCTGACGCAAAAATAGCTGGGGCTTTATTTCATGAAAAACAAGATAAACATAAATAGGATATCACTTACACTCCTTTTTTTGTGTTATATATCAAAGTTTCTTATTCTGGATTCGAAGTGACATATAGTTTGAGCTCTAAGCATAATTCAAACAGTCCGGGCGTCGGTAAGACTTCTTTTCTTTTTTTTTTCAGACAAGTCATGCATATTATCCAATGCTTATACGGAACTACGTTTTATTACAATATTTTGTTACTTTCTTCAACCATCTTGCTTTTCTTGAACTTGCTTTTCCAGTTCAGCATCTTATGCTTTCTTCATGCATCACAGGAGAATTATCATTTCTTCTCTTCTTCGAAATAGTCTTCACATGAGTCCGTTCTCTGCGCGTAGTGCCGAACCTTTTCTGCACTGAAAATTCTTATGTCGCCTCAGCGTTCAGAAAAAAAAAAAATTAATTATTAAATAAAGATAACACTTCAATTGAAAACCACCATAAATAGAAAAGCAAACATTTCAAAAAGAATTAAAATTGGATCCAAGCTCTACTATCACAATCGGTTCTTGTTTCTTACACCTAATGTCTATCGTGACACGCATTACGTATTTAGTTTTTTGATATTTTCGTTTAAAACTGTCTTTGGAGAGGTTACTAGAAGTTGACGTTATTATTTTTTGTTATTTCATTTATCCCTTAGGTAAGTTTTATAACCCCTTCTTTTTATTTTATTTTTCTTAATCTTATTTTTCTTGTCTTTTTTTATAATCACATTATTTTGTAACAATGACAGATGAATTTTCGTTATTTTATTTCTTTTACAACTATTCAGTTCATTCCTGTTAACAAGAGGGGCTTTCTGTCTCAAACTCACTCCGTTCAGATAAGCAATTAATTTTTCAACAAATAGGAGCCTTTTTTATCGTCTATATTTATTTCTTTAGGCACCTCTTTGGGTTTAATTCTTCTAAACATTGGTTGAAACTACACCTTTCCATCTTTGCAGATCAGATCCCATTTATACATTTCAGATGAGGGTGACCCGAGTTCTCTTTAAAACAGATTATCTTTTTTTTTTTTCAGAATTTAACGATTTAATCCATTTAACTGGTAAGAAAACTAAGGAAGAACCAAATGCGAACAGCGACAATATCAAAAGGGGCTTTTCTTGTTTAATCTCTTAGTGCGCAAGGGGGAAAGAAGGAGAAGAAATAAGCTAATAACAACAAGAAGGGAGGGGTTCAAGCGTAGGTTGCAGTATTGTTAGTGGAGACTTATGGCACCAAAGCATTCGTTGATATGTCTCGATCACTGTTTCGAGAATTACACACTCAGAAATCCGGAGTTTCGTTCATCAAGGTTTCATCCACAGAAATGTCCGAGCTTCCTTTTCTCGTCTCGTCGAATTGTTTCAGCGTTCCATCCATATTAATAGGCTAATTTCTGCAAATAGAGGGTTTTAAAATTATCAAACGTTCTACAATAATAATTATGGCCCACAAAAATTGCCTAGTACCAGATCGCAGTAGTTATTTGATAGAGCATTAGACTTTTCCTACGAGGGGGGTAATCGTCCTTTAGCCACAACGTTGCGGTTCAACCTGATTCTATCTTAAGCTGGTGTTCGATTCATGAGGTTCGCTTGATCCCGTAACGCGCGTATAATTCATTGTTTGGAAGATGCACTGACAAATACCTTTTTTTCATTTCGGTAGTGATTTAAAAGGGGTGACCACGCTCTTGCTGAGACTGCGTTGAAAAGCGCGGTCATTTTTTTCTTGCCATGATTGACTTCCAACATTTTCCAATAAACCAAAAACTCTACCTTCTGCTGTCGTCCATGGTAACCCGACTTGTTTATAGAAGGAACGTCGTTGTAAGACCTTAATTGATTTTATTGCCTTTGCCATCATTGTAAAACCAATGCATTGTTTTCTTTTAATGAGCTCGGGGGAACAATCTATTATAGACGTCATTACGTATTTATTGCATAATAAAAACAACGCATCTGTTAGATCTCTTAGCAGGAAAAAAAAAAAATTTTTACCAATGGAAGTGGGAGGGGAGGCGCAAACGAAGGAGACTGAGAACACCTAATGGGTGTTACAGTAGCAACGATTAGATGCCGTTGTTGGTTACGTTTTTCTGACACTCGATGGCGCACCGTCCTTTATTTTTTCTCCATGTTAAATAT
Source organism: Rhysida immarginata (assembly GCA_023313115.1). Lineage (NCBI taxonomy): Eukaryota > Metazoa > Arthropoda > Chilopoda > Scolopendromorpha > Scolopendridae > Rhysida > Rhysida immarginata. The sequence goes on from JAHWFO010083400.1 coordinate 856,620, forward strand.
TTAAGAAAAATATGCATACAATAAATTGTAATTGGTGATCTTTCTTTAATTAATTAATAAGTTTTTTTATATCATAATTAACCAAGTGAAAACTTATTTCTTTGAAGCTTATTTCTTTCTGATTACATTTTCTCTCACTAGAGGGCAATCCATCCTGTTGATCTTTATTTTCAAAAATTATTTCACACTCATTTCATCTCTCTGCATGTGTTTTTCACTCAAACTTATATATGTAACGTGTTGAAAACTTACTATGAGCAAGTGAAAAAAAAAAAGTGAGACTAAATGAAAAAGTATAAGACACCACCAAGTAAGATTCATCTCCCCCCCCCCCCCTCGGGGAAGAAAAAAATTATATTTGAAATAAATAGGTCTAATTTTTTCTTCCAATCTTCATACAAATAACTAGCAGAGGACCCGGCGTTGCCCGGAATAATTACACTTATAGGTAAGCCGAACAATCTCAAGAAGTTAAATTAAAACTCCAAATTGAATAAATAATAACTCAATCTATAAAACAGAGCGAAGGGACTATCCATTCTTAGAAAAATCCGAAAAACAGGTGATATACCGGGACTTTATTTAAACTCTTCTTGACCTGCCTCAGATTAAAATGATGTCTATCTTCATCACCGGGAAACATCACTGGATACTTTAGATGCAAGTTTTTCTTGCCCTTGACGTAGTTCTTATACCCTCTTGCTATATTTGAAACTCCCGTTGTTTACATGTTTCCAATTTCCGTATAGCTTTTTCGGTTTTAGCTACAGAGTTTCTATGACCAATACTCGTTCTTTCGCTTTCCTTTCCAGACAATTTTTTGCCAGTCGTCTGGAAGTTTGATACGAAACTCAAGGGAGACACGTGTGACTCCTTTTCCTCCTCAATAGACGCTGCCTTATTTATCTCCTGTCACTGCATCATCATTTTATGCTCATTATTAATAATTCTTGGAAAAGAACGTTCAATCATCGCATTATCAGGATCTCAGTTTCCAAAATATTCACATTCATACAGAATATGGTCAAAATGTATTTTTATGAAATGTTTGGATCTGCTATGCTACCAAATAAGCTAGGTGATAAACCTGGCAGGAGTCGGACTCTTTGTTTTTTTGATTAAATTTTGCAATATCTTACAAATAAACACATGCAAACGCTTAGAATTAATACGAGTAAAAATTCATAATGAAAATTCGAAAAAAAGTTTTTTTTAAATGCTCACAATAGATGGACCTCTCCATATATGCCACTGCTAGTCTAAATATTAACTTAGTCACGTAATCTTACTTTAGATGTTTCCCTTGATGTTGTTGCAATTCCCTTTCTTTTCTCGATGTTTTGAAACAAAACTTGGCCATTCATCAGTTTGTGTAGTCTAGCGGTCGCCGATTCTTCTACTAACTCTCCATTATCTCCAGTTACTGATCATTTTTAAAGATGTTCAAGAAATTGTTACAAAAAATTACTAAAAACTCTCTTTTCTAAGAAAAGCCTGAATAACAGGAATTCTCTGCACTGTTACAAATTGAAAGTTATCTATATTGCACAAACTTCAACTTGTATTATAGGTCATGAGATATATATTGTTGATCCTTGCAGAGTGTTTGTGAATTGCATGTTGATACCACTGTTGATAAGTATTGTTGCACAAATTTTGCCTTGCACTGTTGGTCATAAGATATTTTTCATTAATATGCCTTACCATAACCATTAATATCGGTTATTTTTTGGAAATCTGAGGTAGACAGTGATCGTCCTCATGCTTTGAAGGTCAACTATGCAAAATTTCATCAATATCGGAATAAAACTACATTTGTAAAAAAAAACAAAAAAAAAACAAACAAACCCACCCACAAACATCATTCTTTATATACCGGGTGTTTCAAAAATTACCGGTATACCAGTATATTTGAAAAATCAATAAAAACTAAACGGGCAGCGGTAGAAATACACCGTTTGTTGCAATATGCTTGGGACAACGGTAAATTTTGAGGCAGACAAACTTTCGAAATTAGTTCACGGTGTATTTCTATCGCTGCCTGTTTAGATTTTTCAAATATACTGGTCATTTTTTAAACACCCGGTATATAGATGTGTTATATATAACATTCCTATTATAGATTCATCAGACTGATTTCTTTAAAATAATTTGTAATTATAGTGACTGTTAAGGAGAAAAGTTCATAAAGATCTGGATTTTGTTGTTATAACAAGAACTGACTGACGATGTGGAGTAAATTCATGTAACAGTTTACTCAGGTGGGATAAGAGAGAAATGTGCTCTGCACACTACACTAGCTGCTCCAACCAAGGCCAAAGAGAAAGTGGGAGCCAAAGGAAGTAACATAAAACAATGATGCGCACTCTGGCGTTAAACAAGCAAAAACAATGACAAAAACTCCTTAACACTGACCTTAAAATAATATTCTGATCACTGTTGATACACTGCAATAACTCTGCTAGAAAATATTTAAAATAAAAACTATCATTTTTTTGAAATAAATTTAAAACATAATAAGCAAACAAAGTAAGGTTGTAACTTAATTACAGAATTGCAGCTTCTCTAATAACTCCTTCTGATTTAGACATCATGGCAAGCTAAGAGAGAGAGGGGAAAAAGGCTTTTTACTATTACAGTATTTTTTCGAATACAGGCTCTAAACCCAAAAAAATCGAAAATTTTAGGAGTGCAGCCTAAAAAACAATTTTTTTTTTTGGAAATAACGAAATATCGGTAATTGTGTACATTTCAAAAAGATCGAAATATTTCATTTTAGCATCCCATAGTATTTTAAATAGTAATTTAGCTAGTATTTTTTTTATTTATATAGCCATCTTCATTACTTTTATAAACAGTTGAACCTCCGTAGAGCGAACGTCGATATAGCGAAATTCTCTCTATAACGAAATTTTTCTGTGGTCCCGGCTAAAATCCTATGATTTAATGAATAAATTTTAAGGTATATTTTAGCTCTTTATTATGAAATTTGGTTCCCTCACTTAGCATGACCGGACAACCAATGAACGAAATCATCGCAAACGAAATTAAAAACAAGTTCTTATGTCACAAGTTCTGCCCAGTCGGCTGCGGCTATGGCATTAGGCTTATTTTATCAGCAAAATTACGAAGAGTTCTCGAGAACAACGTTATCGCACCAAACTATCCATGATGCATTGCACAGGAATAATGGCAGCCTGCTGAGGAGTTTAAATGTGCAAGCATGTTAAAAATTTATTCTTTATGAGAATCGGCACGAGAACTACTATAAAAACTTTCGAAACTCAGAAGATCTTTAATTTTAAAAACTTTAATATTTGTTCAAATTCATGAATTTATTTTATTGAAAGTTTAAGCCCATAAACATTTTTGTGAAATGTAATTTTACCGAGGCCGACGAAAAAACACTCGTCGGCCTTAATATACCCGCTTATGGATACATTCTATTTTATTACAATATTATTTTCGACCCGTTCTGCTTTCAATTTTTAATTATTTCGGGAAAAATAATCGCCATCTAAACAAAATTTTCAGCAATCGCGGCCTAGATGACTTTAGATAGGCAACGATGTCAAGTATCGAAAAAGTTTTGTTCTTAATGTTAAGAAGCATTGAAATTAATATAAAATACAATTTTTTTTATATATAAAAACTAAATTTAAAATATATACATATAAATGAAATAATCAGCAATTTATACATCAAAATTATGCAAATTTTAACACCACCTCCATGCAACGAAATATCTACATATCGAAATGATTTTGCCCGTCCGTTGAGTTTTGCTGTACGGAGGTTCTACTGTATTTAATGAAACTTTTATAAATTTATTAATTAAATGTGTGAAAAATTAAATTAATCTCACTTTAATGAATGAGTGCAACTCCTTATTTCTTCGGCAGCGGCCATGGTTCTATCAACGCACTCACTGCTGGGTGCTGTCCAAGAACGATAGACAGCATTCTATAACATCATAACATCTTCAACTAATTGTAACTGCCAAGTACAGTGAAGTCAGGGCTAGCAAATCGCCGACATTAACTTTTTAACACTTGATTGTCTTAATAATTTATGAATGAAAAATTATGTGACTGGTTAATTATTGTTCCGAAGTGTTAGAATATTAATTTTCAATGTTAGAAAAAGATTGAACAAAGACTCGT
>JAHWFO010083400.1:890782-901992 GCA_023313115.1 Rhysida immarginata
GCGGCGCTCTGCTAACAAAGGAAAATGTCTGCAACCACTGTTGTCGGCAGAATTCCCTGAAAAAAAAAATCGACAACAAGGTGTTTTACCCATTGTAACACGATGATTGTTTCACCCATCGGACAACAATCGTGATTTTAAACACAGGAAGATTTATAACAACAAACTATACAACGACACTTTATTTAATAAACTAATTGGTATTATTGGCTTACACACAGCCTTACAACGCACAAAACAACAACAACCTCCTGACACACTCCATTCACGATTCATATCATTCCAACACACTAAGAATTCATAAGCACAAATAACACCGAAAATAAAAATAAATCAGATATAAATAAGTTGCTTTAAACAAAAAATAAAACACACTGACACCAGCCACAACAGATTATTTAAACAAGATGATGACATAAAACTGAACTTTCTGATAAGGTCCTAGGTTACATCATTCTTGCTGGACTGCCATCAGAATATGATGCATTTTGTATTGCTTTGGCAAACTATGGGACTGAATTATCAACGCATTTTGTACGCGAGAAGCTGCCGGAAGACCAAAATACAATCAAATCTGTAAACGCTGAAACTGCATTGACCGTACGATGGTTTAGCAACAGTTCAAATCGAGGTCATAAGTATAGCAACGCTCGAGTACCTCACTGTGGAAGAGGAACAGGTTGAAATCCACATGCCCCAAAATTTGCGCCTGGCCAACATAACTGTTTCAACTGTTATGAATGAGGACATAAAATAGGTGACTGTCCGAAATCGGCACGGCATATCAAGGCAGCGACATCTTCTGAGTCACCTGCAAATGAAAAACGACAACCTGGCAACGACCCCTTGCAAATGAACGGACTTAGTAACGTAACGTTCATAATTGAATGCAATAATGCGGTTACAGAAATGACATTTACAAATGTTTACTATGTACCGAACCTCCCAGTCAACTTATCAACAAAATGGCTCACGAAAAGACATGGTCTGGATCTCTATCAAACTGGTGAACGAATGCATCTATACAGAGACAATACACTGTTAATAACTGGAACTGGCCTGAGTGACGAGTTGTACACACTTGATTTAGCATCTGATAAAAAGGCCCTTGTAAACCCGGCCATACCGAATGATGGAATCGAATTATGGCATCAACGAATTGCACATCTAGGACGAGATAACTTGTGACAAATCAAAACAATGGCAGATGGTATAGACTTCATCGACAACGATTTTCATTCTTCAAGCTGTTTCAAAGGTGAAAGTGATATTTGCCTTTACCAAAAGTGAAAGCTGCAAGAGCAGCTGATATACTAGGAATCATCCACTCTGACATTTGTGGACCGATGGAAAAAGAATCATATGCAGGAGCACGATATCTATTAACATTTATTGATGACAAGACAAGATATACAACAACATATTTCTTGAAATATAAATCTGAGACTACAGCCAAGTTCATTGAGTAGAAGGCAATGGTGGAGAACCAAACCGGACGATGTATCAAGGTCCTAAAGGTCAGAAGAACTTATGTTTATTGGATACACAGACAACTGCAAAGCATACCGATTGATAAATCCTCAAACACATGCAATTGATGAATCCAGAAACATGGCGTTCAACGAAAACGAAATGTTCACGAAGTTGAATCAAGTACCAGAAGTGGACACAACTTCTCACTTCATTATCCCAAACGTCCCTACATTACCTATAACAGAACTCCCAGCGGAAACCAGTAGAGAAAAAAAATTAACTTTCAGTAATTGATAAGCAAAATGATGAACAGAAACACCGTAGCTCCTGAGCCACAGAGAAAGTCAACAAGAGTACGAAAACCGCCTCCCCATTTTGATGACTATGTAACTTACATGGGAAAAATAGAGGAAAACTATGATGATGACCCCCCCAATAATGGCTTTAATGACCAATTCTGAAATCAATGTTGCTGTTCCATGCTCAATTGATGAAGCATTGAAACGCTCTGATGCCAATGAATGGAGGAGTGCCATAAAAGTAGAATTAGATGCCCACGCCTGCAACAGAACTTGGGAAGAAACCACTCTTCTAGAAGGACGAACGGCAATCGACTTCAAATGGGTCTTTAAGCTCAAGACCAAACCAGACAGCTAGATCGGCCGGTATAAAGCACGCTTAGTTGCGAAAGTATGCAGTCAGACGCCTGGAATGGATTTTGATGAAATCTTTTCTCCAGAAATCCGATATTCATCTCTACGCAGCCTGCTAGCCTTTGCTACCATGAATGATTACGACATTGAACAGATGGACGCAGTCATGGCTTTCGTGCAAGGAACTATGGACGAAGAAATTTACATGAAACTTCCAATGCCTTTTGAAGACGGCAGAGGAGAGCGAATGACAAAAACCAATAAAGTTTGCCAACTTCGAAAGACGCTATATGGATTGGAACAATCTGGTAGAGTCAGGAATAAACTTCCCGACAATAAACTCCATTCGATGGGTTTTAGACCAGCTGGATTCGACAACTGCATGTACACCAGAGAAAGTACAAACGGACTGCTAATAATAGCTGTCTATGTTGATGATCTACTGATACTTGCCAAAGATTCTCGATCGATGAGATGGATCAAGACGGAACTCTCAAAAAGATTAAACATGAAGGAACTTGGTCCTGTGAGAAGCATCCTAGGAATCGAAATAAATCATAACAAGGCAAACGGCATAATAACACTAAGCCAAAAGGAATATATTTCTGATCTCCTACGCAAATATAACATGACCGATTGCAATACAGCTTCTACACAGTGTGAAGGAAATTTGCAACTATCGAAAATGCAATCTCCAACAAACGATACAGAACGAAATGAAATGAGGAGCATTCCATACCGACCATTAATTGGAAGCTTACTCTACGCTGCTCAAGTGACGTGACTGGACATTGCACATACTGTAGAAGAGTTGGCAAAATTTTGTGAGAACCCTGGTCAAGCACACTGGTCAGCGGCAAAGCGTGTGCTTCGATATCTGAAGGGAACTGCGGAAATGGCGCTAACATATCTCCGAGATCGTAATCATGAGATTAAAGGCTATAGCGACAGAAGCTTTGACGACTGCACTGACACGAGACGATCGACCACAGGATATGTGTTTCTTCTTGCTGGTGGAGCAATCACCTGGAGCAGCAAACGACAATCCACTGTAGCTGCTTCCACAACAGAAGCTGAATAATATGACACTTTCAGCTGTGACAAAAGAGGCGATCTGGTTAAGAAAGTTTACTACCGAAATCCTGCAAACGACAGCACCAATTACTCTGAATGGTGACAACAATGGTGCAGTTGATCTAACAAAGAACACTATTTTCCACAATCGCATCAAGTATATTGATGTTAAACATCTTCTGTGCCGGGAAGCTGTCCAACGAGCCAGATCAACATCAAGCGGATCGACACCAATGAGAAGGTTGCAGATTCCCTAATAAAATCCGTACCATGTATGAAAAACGACTGGTGCAGACAACAACTCGGTTTGACCATATGACGAACAATCAAACCAGGAGGAGTGATGGAAGGCATGATTTCCTTTAACGATACTAGAGGGCGCTAATCGCCACTCTTTCTGTACACGATCTTAACTATGTAATTTCCTGTAATAAAGCTTACACCTCTATGTTTAATCTTCTACTCATCAACATGGTGTACGTGCCTAACTCATTTCATAACCATTCATTTAACAGTTAGCTACATTTTATTTTTACTTGTTATATTTTTATTTTTTAACTGCAAAAATATTACTTTTGTCTATTTTGTATAGTGTAATTGTTTTAATGTAAATATATTAATGAAGATAATAATTATTTTAAATTAATATTGTTAATTTTTTATGAAATAAATGATTTTCATTTTTTATATATACAGTGGGGGACAGCGAATCCGGAAATGGGTTTGATTACGAAGGAGGGGGGGAGGGTGCAAACGCGCATTTCGATCTCAAACGTGGTTTATCTCAGTTTTATTCATTTATTTATTTTTTTTTTTTTTTGCACTTTACTTTTAAAGTGTAATCTTTTTTTATACACTTATTAAAAGTTTCATGTTAACCGTAAATTGAATCGCCTATCTTTAATGTCTATCTATAAAATTGTCAATCTATCTAAAATGTCAATCTATCTAATCTAACACCTCGCAAGAAGCAATAGCGCCACATGATCAGCCACCGCGTGGAAAAAATCATATTAAGAAAAAAAAATATCCGTTGATATAATTAATTCTCCATATCACCCAAGTAACATGCACAAAAATAATGCTAAACTTTTAGGAAGGGGGGGGAGGAGGAAAGAGAAGAGAGGGAAAAAAAACAAAAACTCCACAAACGATCGCCGATTGCCTTAACATCGACGAATGAAGAATGTTTAAGACTCGCGAAAGTTGCTTAGTTTCATATTTGCTTTATAAAATTTACTTTTAATTAAAATTCCTTAATAAATTATATTCATAATGCACAGTTTTTAGTATTTTTGATGATTTAGTGCATTTTCAGAATAGACTGTTAGGCCTGATCGCCGACAGGGTGTACATTCCGATAGGCCTAATTCGCCGACGAATTTTCTACATGTTTGAAACGTTGTCTTGTTTTAACACAGACCCTAATTGAATTTTCCTGCAATTTCTAACACTCTTCTCAATTTCACACAGTTATAAATGAATTTATGTGATAATTATTAGAAACATCGGAAGGAAAATTAATTTTGACAGCGGCTAAATTTGACAGTGAAGATCGATCTTGAAGTAATGAAATATTTGGTAAACATAAAAAAAAAAAAAAAGACGATCGGGAAAAAATCGTAATAAACTTACATTAATAAATAAGATTATATTAAAATAATGACTTTAATTGTATAATTGTGAAAAATTTTATTTTAAAACAAATTTTAAATAACAGTCGTCAGAAACGATTTAATTACACACGTGATATGTAACTTCTCCCAAGGAAAAAAGACCACGAATCCGGAAAATCCACGAATCCAGGAGGCTTCTGGTCCCGAGCATTCCGGATTCGTGGTCCCCCACTGTACTTGTAAAAGAGGAAGGAATTTTAACAAATTATACGAGGGGAGTTCAATAAGTAATGCAACACATTTTTTTTCTCGGCCAATTTTGGTTGATTCTCCATGTAGTCTAGCCACCTGGTTCTAGGCCGACCCCTTGGTCTCTTACCCACCGGCTTGGAAAATAACTGCCTAGGAAGACTAGTTTGTAGCATCCGTATCACGTGGCCATACCAGCGCAACTGAGATCTCTCAATGCGGAGAAGTAGCGGCTCAACACCTAAAGATTCCCTTATTGTGCTGCTGTACACTCTATCTAGTAGGGTAACACCTGCCACACCTCTCAGAAATCTCATTTCAGCCGCTTGTACCCGTGATCGCACTCTTTCGGTCGTTACCCAAGCCTCATGACCATAGGTGAGAATGGAGACAAAGATAGATTTGAAGACGGAGAGCTTGGCTTTGTTACCAAGCTCGCGTTTCATTACCACGGATCGCCACAGTTCACGTCTGACACAGCTTGCTGCACCGATCCGAGCATCCAATTCTTTCTCCTGCCGTCCATCACTCGTGAATGCAATCCCGAGTTACTTGACATGGTATATATTTCATAAAAAAATTACACAACGTCTTCCCACATAGGGTCCACTGCTTCTTACTGAAATTACATTACAATGTACATTTTCTGTTGGATTTTCTAATGGTACTCCGTCCAATATACAATCATCTTCATCTACCTAGTCCATGTAATCATCACACTGGTCAACAACAACAAAAAAAGTCTAGGGTTTCTTAACAGATTTAGTATATTTTTATTGTTCTAAAACCATAAATCACATTGGTTTTGCTCAATCAGGTCAACTTTTCAAACAATCATCACATGATGTTTTTACACGTATGGTTAGTTTATACTTTCATGATGCAAAATTCTTCATACTGATTTCTGAATAAATCACTAATAAATTATAGATTATACTAAATAAATTAAACTATAAGGAAATAATGACAAGTTTAAGTATGTTAATTTTTTATAATTTGCTAATTTTCATTAATAGGTAAATAATTAAAGAAATGGAATCCACTAGAAGATCTTGCAGAAACAATCCCGATGTATTTTGCTATATTTGTGGTGAATACACCCTTGTTCCTAACAGGATTCCAATTACAAGTTTTATAAAACATGCTTACCATGCTTACTTTGGTATCAAACTTGGTGACCAGGATACAGTTTGGGCACTACATATGGTATGCAAGAAATGTAACGAGTATCTGCGTCTTTGGACCAAAGGTAAAAAGAGTTGTTTCAATTTTGGAATTCCTATGGTTTGGAGGGAACAAAAAAAACATATCAATGACTGCTACTTTTGTACTATTAATGTGACTGGAATTAACAGAAAGAACAGGAGCACCCTTAGGTTTTCTGATCTTGAATCAGCACGTCGTCCTGTAGCTCATTGCGATAAAATTCCAGTACCTGTATGTGGAAAACTTCCTGACCTTAGTGACGAAGATTTATCTAGTGTTGAAGAATGTGAAGAAGAGGTAGTGGTACTTGATAATGATGCCCCACATACATTTTCCCAAGAGCAGCTAAATGATCTAGTTCGAGATCTCAGCTTGTCAAAGTCATCTGCTGAATTGTTGGCATCCAGATTAAAGGAACATAATGTCCTTTCTGACAATGCTCGCATCACTTTCTACTGCAACAGACATGAAGAGTACCTTCATTTTTATTCAACTGAAAAGGACTTGGTTTACTGTTCAGATATTGCACAGCTTCTGCAGAACCTTGGAGTGCCACAGTATGAAACTGAAGATTGGAGACTTTTCATAGACAGCAACAAGCGATCACTAAAATGTGCACTGTTACACAATGGCAACCAGTTTGCCTCTGTCCCTCCAGCTCACTCAATTACACTAAAAGAGAAGTATGAAGCAGTGAAGTACATGCTGGAGAAAATTCATTATGATCTGCATGGTTGGTTAATTTTTCTTGACCTGAAGATGGTGAACTTCTTGTTAGGTCAACAGTCTGGGTTCACCAAGTACCCATGCTTTCTGTGCATGTGGGATAATAGGGACAAAACTCATCATTACACTGAGAAGGACTGGCCTGTGAGGGAGCAACTGGTGCCTTACACAGCAAAAAACATCATAAACAAACCTCTGGTTGATAGGGACAAGATACTGTTCCCACCATTACATATTAAACTTGGCTTGATCAAGCAGTTCACCAAAGCTCTGGACAAAGAAGGTGATTGTTTCACTTACTTGTGCCATGCTTTTCCAGGATTAACCATTGAGAAGTTAAAAGCTGGTATTTTTGATGGTCCACAACTCCGTCAACTAATGAGATACAGAGTTTGAAAAATCAATGACTGAAGTGGAACTGGAAGCATGGAAAGCCTTTGTTCTGGTTGTGAGGAACTTTCTTGGCAATTATAAGGCCACAAATTATGCAGAGCTTGTTATGAATATGGTTCTTGCTTTCAGCAACCTTGGATGCACCATGAGCATCAAAATGCACTACGTATTTTCACATATGGATCGGTTTCCTGAAAATCTAGGTTCAGTGAGTGAGGAGCAAGGGGAGAGATTTCATCAAGACATGAAGGAGATGGAGACCAGGTAACAGGGTCGCTGGGATGCTGTAATGATGGCTCATTACTGTTGGACTCTAAAGAGAGACATTCCTAATGCTCAGCATTGTAGAAGTTTAAAGAGACAGAAGTTCTTGCCATGAATTGATAAAGATGATAACATAATATCCAATTTATATGTACTGTTATTTATCAATGTCAACTATTCAATGTACACTAAATAATTTTTATGATATTTTCAGCATTTATTTATGGTAGAAAACTATTTTCTAAGATTCAGAACTTAATTTGAAAGAAAAATATTAACAAAAATGGAATAATAATTTTAGAACAATATATTTGATTTAATCATAACAACGGTTTATTAAAAATCAGAATTGTGAAAAAACCTGACCTAAACAGCAGAAAATGAATGTCATTTTTGAATTTAGCAGGGCAAAATGGTCCTAAATCAGTTAAAACATCTTAGACCATTTAAAAAAATTTTTTGTTTGTAGACCAGTGTCATTAACTAGTGCTACCATCAGCTCTCTGTCTCCTGGCAGCGACTCAAATTGGTTTGACTTTCAGGGGGGGAATAACTGATTGCTCTGTGTTTATGCACTCTTTAGATTTGAGCTTCCTCAGAGCCTTTGCACAGCTGTGGTACAAACCACACCTACTGCAGATTCTGCTTTCGAAAATCGTTTGGTTCTGATTTTTGGGCAGAAATGTGCCGGTACGGAACTTCTCCTTTCAAAAGATTTTGGACCTTCTCCGAAATTGGCAATTTTCCCTTGAAAATTTGTGAAAGCTAACAAGGAAAGTTAAGTTCCTTCCCTGTCATCTTTGTTCACTTGAAGCCCATTTTTTCACAGCAATTGGTGGAGGAAAGAATCTGTCCGGCAAAGCCAGCTTCAAATTAGAATGCCATAATCCACAGCACCTTTCATCATTGCACTTCACGATCTGACAGAAATATTGGGAACAGTGCATATGGCACGTCTTCCATGTTTCTGAGACTGAATTAGTGCATTTGCGTTGTGCCATTCCAGGATAGATGTATCGTGTGACTACAGGGAAATTATCTATTTTGTTGCCATATCTACACAGAGCTAACAGTTTTCCTGCAGCCTCAAAATTCTTCAATTCTTTCTCCTCATTGATCGTTTTTCCAGAAGAATTCAGGTGATCTCCGTAGCTATCATGAAGAAGGATAAGTCCTGCCAATTTCCGGCTTAATGGAGCCATCCTCCGTTCCACTGGATTATAGGCTGAATGACCAGGAGCATTGGTTGGAGAAATATTGCATCGAGGTTAAACTTCTTAAAGGTTTCAATTGCATGCTCGTGCACCTTTTCGTAGCGCGTATTATCATCTGGTCCTTCACCGGTAAAGATGATGAGCACAGGCTTTATTAAGCCTGTATTTGTTCGAGAAGCATTAGCAAACTCCTTGCAATCTAAAATGGTTTCTTCGTCGAAAGTGTGAATTTCTGCCGTCGAGGAGTCATGCTTGCTTGAACAAATTGCAATGTAAGTAGAACCGGAATAGGACACACGGTTACCATCGCCAGGCTTTCCTGGTGTCACCTGAAGTGCTGCATATACATTTGGAATTAGTTTGTGTTCTGTAGCTTTAACGAAGTCGTGGTGTGGAAGGCGCACACGATATTCCATGTGCATGAGAAAAGGACTCTGAACTGTAGCGGCTGTAAGGCCGAGTGGAACTCTGCACTTGTCGTCTGCTAACAGGACGAAGACCTCATCATTCGAAAGAGTCGCAGCCAATTCTCGAATATGATCTATTGTAGCCTTACAAAATTTAAAGTCGACGTGCGCTTCTCTCAGATTATTTTCTGCACGGCAAAATCTAACTGGCACAGTGGTGTAATGCTTCTTACCTTCACACGTGTTGCAGTTTCGGGGCAGAAGACGTAAATACGTAGCAGACCTACTGATGGTGTACCCCATACGTGTCAGCTCCTCCTGCAGGTCATCCAACGTTCGGCAAGATCGTAGACTCTCACATCGACGACGCTCATCAACACTTGCATCATACTTGCCAACTCGCGTACTGCATCGAGAAGGCCAACCTGCTCACGCTCTATAGCTGGTCGACCAACGGAAGGTGGAACCCAGACATCCTTTTCTTTGCCACATTCTTTATTCTTTAATCTCTGGAACTCATCTTGCCTTTTCTTCCGTGCTTTCTTGCTGTATTCGCAGGTCTTTTGTGAACGGTTTACTTTTTATTTCAAGGTCTCCAGTTCATTTTTTTGTTTTGTAATGTCCGATTTTGAGACTATACCCAACCCAGCATTCCGATTCAAAAGAAGGAGATTCAGGTGCTCTGACGATTTTTCGATTTTCTCTTTCAAGAGATCTTGGGCAGGAGTGGTATTTTGTTTTTTAGACGCTTGAAAGACTGCCTCTTTTTCATCCTCAGCTCTTAGTTGCGGGTGTATTGTTGTTGATTGCTTGCTTAATGTTGGGGACAAGGTGACTTTGGTGTCAAAATAGAATGCAGAATTAACCTAAAATGTAACAAATACGGTGTGAGATTAAATTCGTAATTCGCTTCTGTATATTCATTTGTGATACCAATTTATACCACCACACAATGGTTGCCTGTAATTTGGTAATTAATCTCATAAAAAACAATGTACTTAAAATTGAAGGTCCAGAATCGGGCAAATCCCTGATTCAAATTCAAATTAAATATTGAGGAGAGTTTGTTTCAAAATTAATTAAATGCTTAATTTTGCACTAAAACTTGCATGCTTTAAAACAAGAATGGTGTGCTTTTACCTTTGCCCACATGGATATTAATCCACTTTTTTCTTCATAGCCTTTGTCTGTAGAGCTTGAATTTTAACGCGAATTTCATCTGGATTATTTTTCAACTTTCTCCACTCTTCATTATACAATTGCTAGACTTTTTGTGCTTTTAATTCGGTGTATGCTTTTTGATAAGCTTTATAAAATTCAGCGTAGGACATTTTGCTTATATTTTGATTCCTGATACAGTAGATTCCGCTTTATTGAATCATTGGTTTAATGGAATCAGCTGCTTAGTAGACAAAATTATAAAACCAAAACCACTCTCTATGTAAAAGTCTTCCGTTATTGGAATCAGTGATTCCGTTTATAAGAATCACTGTCTCCCCCTTTCTGCATGTGTGAACGCGTCATCACTCGTGTGCCTTGCACGTGCATCACTCAGCTAGTTAATGTGCATAAGTCGGCTTAATTTAACAGAAACTCAGATCTAAAACATTTCTAAACAAGAAACATGCCACCAAAACAACGTGATTTAAGCATTTCCGAAAAATGCAAATTGCTCGAAAGATATGATGCGCTTCCGCATTGTAGTCAGCGAGCTGCTGCAAAAAAACTGGATATTTCACAAACCACTCTCAGTCACCTGTTACGAGACAGAGAAAAGAACAACGAAACTCTCCACAATCTCAAAATTCAAAACAAAAATATCAATTGAAAAAGAAAACTGGAAGGAAAAAGTGTATGGGACAAGGGAGGATTGTTTGGGATTAAGAGTGTCCCTAGGGCTTCATCCCGTACTATAAAAAAAACTAACGTTAGGGC
>JAHWFO010083400.1:902092-935020 GCA_023313115.1 Rhysida immarginata
CTCAATCCCCCCCTCCCTTTATAAAGCTAACGTTATTTATGGATAATCCCATCCAGTCGTTGATGTGCAATGGCTGCAAAATGTGGAGGTGCCCCATCATGATGCTGGAACTACATGCGGAACTGCACAGCACTAAAGGCAAGTTGTCTATAAAGTCTCAGCCGAAGCAATCCAAAATCATTTCTGTGTACCTTACTCCTGTAAGGCAACCGTTAGAAAACAGGTCCCACAAAGATGGCATTCATAGTCCACACCACCTACACCTTAATACTCTCAGCTTTAGTGTGTTTATTTATTATTATTATTATTATTATTATTATTATCATTATCATTTTTTATTTTTTTTTATTTATTTTTTTTTGAGTTCTACAACTTTACAATCGAAAAATTTCTCTCTACCTGTAATGGTTACAAAGTTACAAATTGCAAGGTGCAAAATTCAAGGTCAAAGATCAAATTTGACACCACCATTGTTAGCCCCTATCTAACTTCCTATAAGTTGCCTGCAACACATTTGCTGTGTCTCCACTCGTTCTGAAATTGTATGCGGGAAACAGACATTTGACTCACCCTGTAATTGTAAATCCGTGCATATTTTTGGTGAGATACACCCTATTATGGTAGTATGTGCCGCCATCATTTTGAATATCGACTATTATATTTTCGAAATTCTCACGTAGACAATGAAGATCAATTTCTAGCTCATATCACCAATGTTGCTCAGGATTTTTTGATGATATTTTGCAATATCTGAATATGAATATACAGTAGAAATGTACCCATGAAAAAGATTAGAATTAATACAGTAATAATGAAAAATGGAAAAACTTTCTTATAAAATGCTCCCAATGAATGGATCTCTCCAACTATGGCACAGCTGGCCTAAGATGTACAGGCCTCTTGCTATGGTGAACTTGACGATGCAAATTTTATCTTGGGTAGCAGTGGATCTACATGATCGTTTGTGTCTTTGTACTCTGCAATTTCAACAATCTGTGTGGGGCTTATTCACTACTTGGTAACCTGTTGTTGTAATTCACTCTGCTCTCGATTTCTTGACAGTGGCATTCATCACTTCTTGTGGTCTAACATTCGCAGTTTCTTCTGTGGACACGCATACATTGTCGATGATCACCTGGAAAATTCGTTGACCACTGGGTCACTCACCACTTGCTCAATTTCTCGACAGTCTGCTAATTCTCCATTATCTCCAGTTACTGCTCATTTTAAAGATTTTCAAAAAAATGTTAAGTTCTAAGAACTACTAATTTGAAGAAATGCCCAAACAACTGGAATTCTATCTATTGTTACAAATTCAAATTTGTTTGATAATTTGCCGAGGAATCTTCATTACATGCCTTAATGAACATTATTTAATTTGCACAAACTTTGCCTTGCATTGTTGGTCATGAAATATATTGTTGTTCTGTACATGTTGTTGGTCAGATACTTCCCATTAGTATGCACTCCAATCATTTTGAATATTGATTATTATAGATAAATATTATTTTTTCGAAATCTCATGTGACCTTTCTCTTGCTTTGAAGATCAAGTGTGAAACATTTCATCAAGATCAGAATAAAACAGTAAATTTGGATAAGAAACAAACCCTCAAACATTCATCTTTATATACACCTCCCTGCCAAAAGTATCCGGACACCACTATATTCTTGTGGTCTCACCCTGTAGGATGCAGGTAGGAGTATGCATATTAAAGACATGTGACATAGTCACTTTGTTGTTTTGTTATTTTGTTTTGTTTGTAAAGGGTTACAGTAGTCCTCCCTTAGAAAAGGACTACATGCCACCTTCGGGTGTCAAAAATTATCTTGTTGGACGATTGTCTAGTATTTAATTATGTTTTTGATCAATTGTAAGCATATGGATGTTTTAGATATCATGGATACCTTTTTTCCACTATGGGTGCAAAACCTCTGCGATGGCGAAGTCCGCCATACGGCCGTTAGGCCTATCGCCCGTCGAGGCGTCTTTTTTTGTGATATTAAGTCAGAAGCTTGTCTTTTGAATCTGTATTCCTTAAGAACTATTGTACTTGATATGTAGAATTATAATAGTTAAGATTTGGAATTTTATTGATCAGATTTATTGTGTTTTTGAACCATTTTTATGTATTAAGTTGTAATTTGTGGTTGCAATGCATGCAGGGAAGGATCGAATTTCGATGCTTTCCTCTTTGTGTTCTCACCGAGAATTCCGGAAGTATTATGCGTATTTCCAGCTTCGCCACCAGAGGGCGATCCCAGAATTCACTGCGGGATTTGTCTTGTGTATAAAAGGGGGTGGGCAGAAGCATTAGAGAAGATTCAAGATCCAGAGACCAAGCAGAAAGGACTGAGACGTGATGGAAGTCCCAGGAGATGATGAAGACGAAGCGGATGCTCCTGGACCGGGAACAAGCGTGTTCCACTCGGATATGGTTCGTGTTGCGATCCTAATCTAATCGATGGTTAGGCCTAGCCCTCTCGTTATGGAAAGAGAGACCACGTGGTAATTTGGTACCGTTGTATTTATTTTATTTAGTTTAATGGTATACCCTTGTTTTGTAGTATAGTTCAGATTAGAAATTTGTATTATTTGTAATGGATTTAGTGTAATGTTTAAATGAAATCTTGTATTAGCTATTTAGATTTGGATTATGGATTGGAATTATAGCGGGATTGGATTTAATAAGATTTATGCTGTGATTAGAGGGAATTTTAGAATGTAATCTTTGCTTATTGAAGAGTAGAAGCGTTTAAGAATTATTTGGATAAGTTTGGATTATAATTAGTACTGTAGTTTGTAGAATTGTAACTTTGGATTGGGAGGGCTTGCTGTATTGTATTTTTATTGGGGAACTGATTAGGATTATCAAGTTAGTTAATATAGCAGAAGTAGTGATTTATCTGAATTTTAAAGTTATGAATGAAAAGGGATTGTAGTGTAAGTAATTTAATTGAAAGTTGAAATTTGGATTTTTGTAACAACTTAGGGAGATTAATTTATGAATGAAATATGAGATTATATTATTGTAAGTGCGATGAAATGTTAAGTTTAGAAAAACTTGTTATGCTGTGATTGGATTAGCCAACTTGGATTAAGCACTGTTATTTTTGATTCTAGTGTCATTGAATTGTTGTAGTTGGATTGTATTTATTTTGTATAGATCGATAATAAGCCTTCAGTTAGATTTTAGGGCTAGCACATGGGGTAGTTAAGCTGTCTTTTGTTGTGGGATTGTTTGGGGCTTTGGATATTTTGTGCAACCTTGGTACTGGTTTTGAGGGCATTGGTCTTGTGGCTCGTTGGCAGTGGAAGTGTAGACCCGTTATTTTGGATGGCTAGTCCCATTAGTACGGACTGGATTTCGGGTTCTTTGTAGCACACCGGTGTTGGATCCGGTAGTTGGCTTTGTTTCCCACTGCAGTGACCATGCCCTTTTGTCTTTGTGTTACATGGCTCAGGTACCATGTTTGTGACCAGATTGCACAGCTTGATTATTGTGTCCCTAGTTCAGGTGTGACTTTCGTTCTCTATTTATTATCTGGGAGAGCCTTTGGCTTAGTTATGTGCTAGTGCTATCATCTCTGTTTGCCACTTTGATCTTGTTTCAATCTGTCATTTTAGTGTTGATATTTATTAATTGTTTTGTAAGGTAATTTCATGTGAATGTATGCTTAGCACAGTGGGTGGCTAAACTATTATCTTGTTTTAGGGAAGGTTGGTTTTTGTCGTGTGCATGCTGGGTACATGTTGTTTCTGTTGCCTGGTGGGTGTTTGGTTTAGTTATAGAGGTTAATTTGTCCCGTTTTTGGTTCGGGTGTTTGGTAGCCCGCCGGTGTAGGATCCGGTATGTTGGCTTTGGTATCCCTTGCGCTAACCAACCCCTTTGAGGCCTTTTGGATCACGACTTTGGTTCGTGTTTGTAACCTGTACGCACACAGGGTTTTCTTAGTCCCTTGCTTAGGTTTGACGAGACAATTAATTGGGAGTTCTTTGTTTAGACTAGTGCTGAGGATCACAGGATCATACATTTGTCACTTGATTGATTTTGCTACAAGCAGCTAATTGTTATTCACTGTCACTTTGTATCTGCTTTATTGTATTTATCTTGCTATATTTTTGTAAATAAACCTCATTACGTATTTTAAAATCGATCCCTCCCTTTCTTATTTTATGTTGGCACCCTTCTTCGGAAGGAATGCTGACGAACTGAATTTAGATTGAAAAGTCACTTCACCACAGATACAACTCATCAGGTGGTACAGCAGTGACAACACCAGTCAGCATGTTAAAAATCCCAGAATTATCCAACTTAGAGAGAGGAATAATTGTGGGGTGCTACATTAGCGGGAAGTCACTTTGCAAAATCAGCGCTTTGACTGGGCATCCTTGCTCCACTGTGCACAATGTTGTGCACAAATATGAACAGACAGGCGCAACAACGACAGCAAAACGTTCCAGGTGACCTCCATTCCTGTCACCGAGAGACAAATGTGCTCTGTTAAGGGTGGTGGTGAGGCATCGCAAAGACACCCTGCAGGACATCACTGCTGCCTTTGTAGGGGACCCAGACGCCTACGCCCCAGCCGCAGCACATAGCCCATCAGGGCAATGGGCCCTCCATGACATTGGCTTCTGTGGGAGAGCCGGAAAGAGGAAACCATTCGCCTCAAGGGTTAACACTGTTTGTCGTCTATGATGGTGTACAGAGTGTCGACAGCAGACTAGTGATGATTGGGGAAAGGTCACATGCAGTGATGAAAGCTGCTTCACTCTCCAACAATCTGATAGTCGTGTGTGAGTGTAGATATGGCCAAACAAGAAATACAATCCAGAGTGTCTTGTACCCACAGTGAAGGACTCTGGCTGTGGGGTAATGGTGTGGGCATAACGAATAGAATAGTAAGTGTGATTACTTGCGCAGTTTTCTGGTGCATACGCAAGATGTCACTGCGTGCGTTTTCGACCGGCAAGTCGCAGGTTTTTAGTATTCGCTTACAAGGAAAAGGATGAAACGCTAACAGTAGTTTTAAAAATTAATTTTCAAACACGAGTTCCTTTTTATTCTTATTGTTTATTTATTGTTTCTTAAAGGTAAACTCCACGGAAAAAATTCGAAAAGTTTATTATTTTTGCATCCAGGGTAATATATCATTCAAAAATTTTCGAATTATCCTAATATTTTATTAAGAAAAACGCCTCGATAGATTAAACAATTCAAAAATTGGCCCTCTCGTCCCCTCAGGAGAACCAGCGGAACAAGAAGTCATTTCTAGCTTAGTTTCGATTCTACATAATGCAAGAGTTTGCTTGCCATTTTACTATCAAAATGCCTTTAATTTGTTCACTCTTTGGATGTGTAAATAAGAAATTCGATAAAACTTCACGTTTCATATATTTATACAATCAGCAGCGATTAGGAAGCAGCGGATTACCTTTAGCCAGCGAAGACTTTGTATCCAAATGCGAACAGCGTTGTGTGATCAGTTCATTTCGAAGCGTCTTGATTTTTCTATAATCCTGCAGTTTTAAATTCATTGATAAGTAAAGCGAAATTAATTGAAAGTCGAATCTGTTCCAACTCTAAAAGGGCATAATTCTAGTGATCTTTACAAACGACCGCAATAGTCGGACATTTGTAAACCAGCGAAGGAATGAAGCAGGCCTATCTGCTCTGATAAGGTACGTGCACGAGTAAATATAACGAGTAAATTTTTTAAAATACGAGTAAAAATACTGTTTTAAACGTAACAAACGATATGCAAATTACACTATTAACACATTATAACAAGCTCATCACTTATAAATAGTGAAACAATAAAATATACGACAGAAACTGAACACGAAATGTGAAATTCCTTTTTGCAGCCAGCAAAAAACCGCCACAAAGTTGGTCGAAATCGACAGCAGCGCTGTTATTTCGCACATCTGCCGCTCGCCTGATTTTTAGCATTGCTTAATACGAGAGTAATCACACTTATTTTTTCTATTTGCTACGGTGTGGGCCATAATTTGTAGAGCAGGAGTGGGCCACATT
Source organism: Rhysida immarginata (assembly GCA_023313115.1). Taxonomy (NCBI): domain Eukaryota; kingdom Metazoa; phylum Arthropoda; class Chilopoda; order Scolopendromorpha; family Scolopendridae; genus Rhysida; species Rhysida immarginata. Next base: position 908,133 of record JAHWFO010083400.1, read on the forward strand.
CTATCTTATCATCGCTGTCGACATGCAAATGAATCCCCACAGCACCAAGAGATGTTGGAAACGCACCTTCCTGGAGCAAGGGTGGAGTTCTATGGCACTTCATCAGACTGCTTCTTCCAGCAGGACAATGCCCCATGTCACGCCGCTCATTCAACAAAGGCATGGATCGCCCATGCAAACATCTGGTTATTGCCCAGGCCTGCACAGAGTCTAGACACGTCGAACCCAATTGAAGCATTGTGGGATGTGCAGGAGCGTCGTGTACAGATGCATATTAGCAATGTACCGATACCGATGCTGATAATATCGAGTACTTTAAGGTATCAATACTGAGAGTATCGAGTAAGTTGCAGTATTAAAAGTATCGGATATTTCTACGAATATAGGAAGGCAGTATCGAGTATTTTTTGAATCTGGTTGTTAATCTTGTCTTTATCGAAATAACTAATCTATTTATAACTCTGAGTTCACTCTAGAGACTGATTAAGTGAATGAGAAAGATGAAGTAGATAAGTGGATGAGGAAAATTTCGGTATCGTTTATAATTGACAAATGGTGATAGTACTGGTGAACTGGTGAAGAGTTCGTTTTCCAGTTTGGTAAACTGGCACAAGAGAAAGAACAATTAGAAAACTAGGGGGGGGGGGTATATAAAAATAATAAAAAATAAAAAAAAAATTAAACTCCAAAATTAAAACAATAAGGAAAAATAATTTCAAAAAGAAACATGAAGAAATAACTCAAACTTGTTTGTTAAATAGCGAAAGATTGAAACTATGTCCGTCTGTCCCTTCAATATTTTCTACATTTTTGACATAAATGGTTGAAATTTGGAAAGTAGCTTATAATGGGCATGTGCTACTTCACTACCGTTATTTAGTTTATTGCATTTTCGATTGACCCAGTGGGGTTGAAGTTATGGGGGTGAAAATTATAGGAGACGATTTGGTCAATATGGTAGAAGCCTATTTAAAGGGGTGATTTTGATATATAGATTCTCTAGGCAATATATACATTAATAAATGACTTAAGAATGGATAATGAGGGATTTTATTCTATGCCATGTTTAGATTTTTAGTGAAAAATAGGAAAGAAATTTACATTACTATGAAGTTTGGACCAAATTTTTCCAGTGGGGTGGGAAAAGTGGGGGTACTGGTTACCTGGTCTTTAGAACTATTAACGTTTTGCAAAAGGCAACGTATTCCATGTGATTTATCATTTGACCAAAAGGGATGCTAAATAAAATGAGGTAGAGTTCATTTTCATTTTCTAAATACCACATCGGAGATAATCAATTTTTGAATTTGAAAAATGGGGGTTATAAAGTAAGGATAAAAGGGATAAAAAATAGATGAACTCCGCTATTTTCCTATACCATCCTCGGAGGAATTAATTTATTTATTAATTATTACAAGAATCAGAAGAACGAATAAAATCCAAACAATTCCATTAAATGTTTTATCAAAAACCAATAATTCTTTATTAAACAAAATAATTTATCAAAACCCGCTATTAAAAATTCAATAAATTTTTTTTATCAAAATTAGAAGATGTTATAAATTCTATATCATAATACATTTTATAAAACTGTACTAACTTGTAACAATTTAAAATATTAAAACTCATGCCATCTTGGGTGAACTCTTTTTAATACTGAAATAGGAAAAGTTATATAGTAGACGAAACACACAATTTCAGACTGTTAAATTCACACCATTTTCTGAGCTTAAAACATCCGAATAGCTAGACTTATGACTTTAGTGTTATCTCAACTTTATACAGAATGGTTACGAAAATGAGCTTCCCCCCCCCCTTTTTATTTTCATAACCGAAGCAGATATGTCAATTTTGATGAATCTGTGACATAGTCACTTTGTTGTTTTGTTATTTTGTTTTATTTGTAAAGGGTTACAGTAGTCCTCCCTTAGAAAAGGACTACATGCCACCTTCGGGTGTCAAAATTATCTTGTTGGACTAGTGTCTGTTGTTTAAATTATTTGTTTTGAGATCCCTTGTAGGATTACTAGGCCCCTTATTTCTTATATTTTCTGGGTACAAGAACTCTTGATCTCACCTTGCTAAGTTGTGGACATCCTTGAAGTTATAGTAAGCGATTTTAAGCCTATTGGATGCTTTGGATATTATGGACGCCTTTTTCCCACGTTGTACAAAACCCCCACTACGACAGCGAAGTTCGCCATGCGGCCGTTAGGCCTAACGCCCGTAATGGCTCCTTTCATGTGATTCTAAACTTATAATTGTCAAAGAACTCTGTATTTTATATGAGATATTGTACTTATTGTATAGAATTATTGTAACTAAGATTTGGAATTTAGTTGATCAATTTTATTTTGTTTTAAAGCCATTTTGTTATATTAAGCTGTAGTTTGCTAACGAAAGGCATGCTGGGAGGATCGAACTTCGATGCCTTCTACTTTTGTGTTGTCACTCAGAATTCTGGAAGTATTATGAGTACTTCCAGCTTTGCCACCAGAGGGCGATCCCATGATTCACTGCGGGATTTGTCTTGTGTATAAAAAGGGGTCGGCAGCAGCATTCGGGAGCATTCAAGATCCAGAGACCAAGCAGATAGGACGTGTACGAGATGGAAGACCAGGAGGAGGACGACGACGATACCGAAGCAGATGACTGTAGCATAGGAACAGCCGTGTTCCGCCCGGACGGGGTTCCTGTAGCTTTGTAAGCGTTGGTTAGGCCTAACCTTCTTGTTATGGAAAGAGATACCACGTGGTAACTTTGTACTGATCAAATTTTATTTAGTTTAATGGTAACCCTTATTTTGTAGTATAGTTCAGTTTAGAATTTTGGATTAATTGTAATGGGATTTAGTGTAATGTTTAAATGAAATTTTGTATTAGTTCTTTAAATTTGGATTATGGATTTGAATTATAGCGGGAATGGATTTAATAAGATTTATGCTGTTATTAGAGGGAAATTTAGAATGTGGTCTTTGATTATTGTAGTGTTAAAACGTTTAGAATTATTTAGATAGCTTTGGATTATATTTAGTATTGCAGATTGTAAAATTGTTAACTTTGGATTGCGAGGGTTTGATGTATTGTAATTAATTAGAATTATCAAGTTTGTTAGTGTGGCAGAATTAGTGACTTATCTGTATTTTAATGTTATGGTTGAAAAGGGATAGAAGTATAAGTTGTTTATTTGAAAGTTGAATTTTGGATTTTATATTAGCCTAGGGAGATTATTTTATGAATGAATTATGAAATTGTATTGTTGTAAGTATGATGAGATGTTAATTAAGTTGAGAATAGTTTGTTATGTTGTGCATGGATTAGCCAACCTGGATTAAGTACTGTCATTAATATTTTGTAGTATTCAAGTAATTTTGAAGTTGGATTATATATATATTTTTTGAACAGGTCGATAGTGGAGTATTCAGTTAGATATTATTACTAGCACATGGGGTAGTTAAGCAGCCTTTTATTTTGGGGATTATTTGGGGGGATTGGATTTAAGTGCAATCTTGGTACAGGTGTTTTGTAGGGGTTTGGTCTTGTGGCTCATTGGCAGTGAATGTGTAGACCCGCTTGTTTTTTATGGCTAGTCCCGTTGGTGCGGACTGGATTTCGGGTTCTGTGTAGCACACCGGTGTTGGATCCGGTAGGTTGGCTTTGTTCCCACTGCAGCGACCATCCCCTTAAGTCTTTATGTTTCATGGTGGAAGTTCCATGTCTGTGACCAGTTTGCACGGTTTGGTTATTGTGTCCCTAGTTCAGGTGTGACTCTTTGTCTTTTTGTTTGGAAGAACTTTTGGCTTAGTTATGTGCTAGTTTTTATCATCTTAGTTTGCCACTATTTGACCTTGTTCTAATCTGCCAAATTTTTAATGTTTATATTTATTAATTGTTTTGTAAGGCAACTTTATGTGAATGTATTCTTAGCACAGTGGGTAACTAAACTATTATCTTGTTTTAGGAAAGGTTTGGTATTTCTTGTTGTGTGCATGCTGGGTATGTGTTGTTTTGGTTGCTTGGTGGGTGTTTGGTTTAGTTATAGAGGTTGATTTGTCCAGTTTTGGTTCGGGTGTGTGGTAGCCCGCCGGTGTAGGATCCGGTATGTTGGCTCAGGTATCCCTTTGCGCTAACCAACCCCTTTGAGGCCTTTTGGATCACGACTTTAGGTTCGTGTTTGTAACCTGTATGCACACAGGGTTTTCTTAGTCCCTTGCTTAGGTTTGACATGATAGTTAATTGGGAGTTCTCTGTTTAGACTGGTGCTAGGTAATAAAGGATCATACATTTGTCACTTAAATGATTTAGCTATAAGCAGGTAATTGTTATTCCCTGTCTTTTTGTATTTGCTTTTATTGTATTTTTATCTATCTGATGTTTTCTTTTGTAAATAAACCTCTTTACGCATATCAAATCGATCCCTCCCTATCTTATTTTATGTTGGCACCCTTCTTCGGAAGGACTGCTGACGAAGTGATTTCAAACTGCAAAGTCACTTCACCACAAATCCAATGAATAGGATGTCGCGGGTTACCTATTCCATGGTATGATTTTCATCATCCTAAATACACAAATTAGGACACATTCAAATCCTATCTTAACCGTACCAGATACACGAAAAATTCCAATGGAGGACTTGTTCAGCATGGAATTCCGAACAAAACAAAAGAAAAATTCCAAAATCTGATGAACGGTGATCTAATGCACGCCCACGAAGCGCTGCCCTAGCGGCTCGCAAAAACTCGCTAAACCCTAAAGTTCGGAACCAGTAACTTGAGAAATTGACACAGACATCATATTAAATAAGAACCATGAATAATTATAATAAAACAACTACAACATTAGTCAATACTTTAACAAGAAAGGAAACAAGAAAAGAAACAAGAAAAGAAATAGACATTGGTGCAATTATTCTTAACATAAAATGTACATTTAATAATAATTGAATGGGTCTCTAGAAGTAGGGCATATGTTACATTTTTCCAAAATGGTTTTTTAGTGGAAAAAGGTAAAAATATAATGTTACAAACTTAGTCGCAAATATAAAAACATTTGTGACTAAGAAATTTTGAATTTTGAATCGTTATCATATTCTTGTTTTGTTAAATAAATGACTATGAAAATGCCTCTTTCTTTTTCTAATCACTAGGGTTCAGAACCTTAGGTAAAAACACATTTTGTTTATTTATGTTTAAATATGTGTTTTAGTTTACAAGTTATAAAGACCTAAAAAAGCATATTTAATGGTTTGTGGCATATTTGGAATTATCAGACCTAAAAAGCATAGTTTGGTTGCATTTTGTCCTATACCTTAGAGACCAATTGGCTTCTTGTGTTATCGGCGATGTAATCAATGATCAAGTGGATCACAAGAATTACAACTCCTAAACACTTCCATTCACTTAGGATCAAAACATCGCATGGATAAGATACAAAAACAAACTTTGCTTCTGCAGACCCTTATCAACACACGGGAATCAAAGTCAGAGTACGCAAGAGAACTTTGTAAATGTATGGTTAGTGCAGACATTCCCTTATCCAAACTCAGTAAACCTGTCATTAGTACTTTTTTGGAAACGCACACTGGACAGAAAACTCCCACCGAATCAGGAATCAGGAAAAATTACCTATCCGAACTGTACGAATCAGTAGTGACAAAACTTTGCGAAGCACTGCATGACATGCACATTTGGGTACCTGGGGACGAAATGATGGACGACTGTGATAGGTACGTAGCCAACGTCATTGTTGGTGCAATGGCCGATCAAGAAAAAATATTCCTCATTGACACTGCTATGTCGGAACACACACACCACTCTACTATCGCAAAAACTACCAATGACGCACTGCAGTTATTGTGGCCAACAGGAATCAAGTATGACAAAGTTCTTCTTTTGGTTACTGACGGTGCTAAATACATGATAAAAGCTGGCCAAGCTCTTCAGGTATTTTACACAAAAATGGTGCACCTAATGTGTTTGGTACATGGGCTGCAATGAATCTGTGAAAAAATTCGTGAATTATTCCCGAACATTAACAGTCTCATTTCTTCAGTGAAAAAGGATTTTCTGAAAGCACCATCCAGGATTCAAGTATTTCAATACAAATTCCCTAATGTCAGTCTGCCTCCCCAACCAGTGGTTACTGGATGGGGCACATGGTAGATGCTGCAATATATTACGCAACGAATTTTGAAAATGAGACGGCCCATCCCTCCCACAATAATATTTATCGGTACTTTAACAGGTGACCACTAGGAGGGGTAGGTGTCAAGGGTTCGGGACTGATATTAATCGAAGGAATGTGCGCTTCCAATAAAATTCAACTGATTTATCATCAAAATATAATTTTATTACTTCCTATCAAGGCTATAGTACAAATACACCTTAACAATTATCTGCTACTACCTATCAGGTATATCTGTAAAACTATTTGTCTACTTATCATATACAACTAATATTTACAAAGTTTCATTACTGAATTAGGACTTTATACCTCTAAAAAAAACTTGAATTGATTTCTATTCCTCAATAATATATATTTTAAGTAGGAGTCATTTTTGGAAATGAACTGTTGTGCTTTAAACACTATTCCTAACATGTTACTTGCCCCTCAGTAATCGCACTTCACTACATAGCACCACTTATTCTGCCTACGGAATGGGTCTGCCAATACTATGCATGTAATGCAAGAACGCATCACGTGATCCTTTTTAAACGGGAGGACCACAGTAACCCAACCAGACCATTCCCTGCAGAAGCTAAATAGTGATCTATATCCTAGAAATTCAGCCCTGTAACCTATACCACATTGGCATACGGATTATCAGCGACAAATTGAACTTCAATGAACCGATCACTGTGCTCCGAGCGCTGACAGTGACAGTGCAATCAGACATGCAGGGAGCAAAGTTACCAGTGTTAAATCTTTCATTGCCGGCAAATTAACTGCCTAGTTATGATTATTGATCTACTTATTCTAATATTGCTTCCAAGTCACTATTTCAAAATTCATTATCATGTCAGTTAGTAAATTCCACTTTTCTTTCTGCGAACACTGAGTCGCGTGACGCAAAGTAACTCGCTCCTCCTCATAGAATAAATAAAGTCTTGAATATCTTGAACATAAACACTGAATCCCATTGACTGAGTAAGTTTCAACCGTATTAACTTCAATTTCTTGTTATCCAAAGAATTAATAATGAAACGGTCTCCATTGATGTCATCTATTTGTCTGCGCTCTCAATCCCCGTTGTACTTTTGTTCCCACGTGGCTTGTCTCAGCTTCCGTAGATCCTTGCGTCGCACGAGTTGCCGACCGAGCAGAACAACTTCTATTTTTACTGGATGATTTCGCAAACTTACTATAACTCCATAATGATGATCATTGCATAGTTATATAGCAAAGTATTTCATTAATCATTCATCTGCAAGTCGAATAAATGTTTTCGATCGCTTGAATGCACAAAATCAATCATGTCCGATCAGTCGACTCAACATTACCCACACTTCATCAACCACAATATACAATACTTCTCTTTACCATACCATCTCCAACTATATACAAAAAAACTCTTTACGAAGACCAGCTCGCCCTATAACAATACACCGTTGGAGCTTGGCAAAGATCTTCCGAGAATTTCATCTGGAAAACAATGCCAAACTCCAACAATGATGGCTGCTGTTGCTTTTAGTATTGTTAAGCAACAGCTGTCGTCAACAAATTCACCAATCTTACAACTTACCAAATAATCAAAAAAAAAAAAAATTCACGTAACATAAATTAATCAAATCTACATTCTAAACCCAGATAGGAAGAAATAACTCAATTATGTCAATACTAAATAAATAACAAAAGAACAATAACCCCAATAATAAAATTTAATTCTAATTATAATTAACTTTCCTTAGAATAAGTAAATATCTCTATTTTCAATCATACATATATTTCACAAGGATTAATTGTACATCCTACAACAAAATGTTCCCGCCAGGCCCATGTGACACACCAAAATTTAAACACACTGACAGCTTCGATAAAGGATTAGGATTGTGTTTATACTTATGGTATAATTCACTTAAAAGTTTGTTATTTTATTAAACATAAAATTATGTTTACTATAAATTTGTTTGTTAAGAAGTACATAGATTTTAAGAGAATATTTATGCATTTAAAGGGAATATATTCATACCATTTGTTTTTTAAGATGTACTTAGATTTTAAGAGAATATTTATGCATTTAAAGGGAATATTTCAGTAATTTTTAGGGAATATGAACCTATATATTTTACATGTTTTTAGGACCTAAGGTTCCAAAACCTACTAATCACTATAATTCCATGATAGTACCTGTACTTTCTGAAAGTTAAAAAATGGAAAAAGTGCACATATGATTTTCGCAGTGATTACCATCTCAAAATGAGATGCCTTTAGTTTTTGGAGTTTCCTGTAAAATTTTAAAATTGTAACATATGCCCTTCTTCCAGACCCCCATTCAACTGTTAAATTCTATCAATCTAACATCTACAATCATCACCAGTTGCACTTACAATGGCATCTTGCATTATACCAGGCAATAATCACTATACTGTGTGCAATAAAAGAAAAATCTGGTGAGATACCAGAATCTGCTATTAGCCAATCAGAAACCTGGCTGAGTGCTCAGCTAGGCTTCTGATTGGCTAATAGCACATTCTGGCACCACGCCAAGTTTTTTCTTTCATTGCACAGGCTTCAGAAGGGTTGTAAATTCATTATCGGGAGGTACATGGTTGCCGTTAAAACTCGTGGACCACAGCGTTCCTGCTGCGTTTCAATTCCCAACCTGCCAGGCGTCAACACGGCCTGCATCCTAATCATACACTAATACGCACGGAAGGCGTCATGTGTCCCTTTTATTTCACTGAGGAGGGACAATGAAACCTCGTTATAACGCACTTATTGCTCCCAGAGCAATCAAATTGCCACTCGCAAAATTTACCGTAAATTCTCTCCTATAATGCGAATAATTTTGGCTTAAAACAGCACCTAAATTTGCTGGACTGTATTATACAAAAGGATTAATATCAACCCTGCAACGACAACTGCGATCAGAGGAGGTTTTGTCCGGAGGGGATTTTGTCCTGATGAAATTACCGCGTAATATACATTAATTATAGTGCATATACAGTGTCCAGTTCAATATACAATAAATTATTTCACTTTTTATTCGAATTTCTCGTCGCCAACATCTAATACAAAACAACTCCTCCCAAAGATCGCTACTTCCAAATTGGGAACCAAAGCCTACAAGAAAACTTATGCGCAGTGAAGTTATGAAAAATGTTAAACTGAATAAAGATTACTTTTTTTTTTTATTAAGAAAATTGATGTTCTGTTGTTTTTTTTGTCGATGAGCAAGTGAGAAAGCTTTCCCTATCAATGTAGGGCAATAAACTTCCAAACTGCCTCGACGAAGTGAAGGCAGTTGCTTTTGTCGAAGTTGCTTTCTGTGCTGATGATATTCACATGAATTTACCGTGTAATTTACTTTAATTACATTGCATATTCAGTGTCCAGTTCATTATACAGTAAATTAATTCGCTTTTTATTAGAATTTCTCGTTGCCAACATCTAATACAAAAATAACTCCTCCCAAAGATCACTACGTTCAAATAGAGACCATCAAATAGGGCTATAAACTTCCAAACTGCTTCGAACTACTGTCCTGATGAAATTCACAACGAAATTACCGTGTATTATAGATTAATTATACAGCATGTACAGTGTCCAGTTCATTATACAATAAATTATTTCACTTTTTATTTGAATTTCTCGTCGCCAACATCTAATACGAAAACAACAACTCCCAAAGATCGCTACTTACAAACTGCCTCGAACCAAAGCCTACAAGAAAGCTTATGCAGTGAAGTTATAAAAAATGTTAAACTGAATAAAGATTACTTGTGATGAATCAGATTTTGAAGGTTTGTGAATTGTAAAGATGCAGATTATTTAAAAATTTAAAAATAAAGATTTTTTTTTTTTTCTGTATATTTTTGCACACATTTTATGTCTCGCAAGGAGACAAAAATGGGGAACGCATTATACAAGAGGATAGCATCTTTGCTGGTTTTTTGGGCCGAAGGAGTGGAATCGCATTATACAAGGGGTCACATTATAGTAGAGAATTTACGGTAGCTTGGAAAATGAGGAGGAAGTTCGAGATAGTGAGGCATCACTGCGCGGAGTTAGCGTGATATGGCCCTTAAGAACAGGCAATTGATGATCCGTAGTTCTCATTTTCCAAGCTAAGTTTCACGAGTGGCAATTTGCTTGCTCTGGGAGCAATAGGTGCATTATAACGAGGTTTCAGTGTCCCTCCTCAGTGAAATAAAAGGGGCACATGATGCCTTCTGTGCATAGTTGTGTATGATTGGGGTGCACGTCGTGTTGACGCCTGGCATGCTGGGAATTGTAATGCAGCAGGAACACTGTGATCCATGAGTCCAAGGCTGCAGATTCTGAGTTATTCGATATTGAGGATTTCAGGATAATAAGGAATAGACTACTTCAAATATTTGGCAGAACCAAGGCAGCACGATATTATGGCAAGGAATTATATAATGTTGTTCAGCTCCGGAAAGGAGTTTGTAGTTGAATCTGCCAGCCTATTAGAATTGGCTAAGGACAGGTTTATCCAGGCCTCATCTGATTTGGCTACAAACAGGGAACACATGCTTCAGGAATAGCATACTACCGGCTCACAAAAAAATGATGATGTCCTCGGCTCCTAAGACGCACGATGACGCCATATGATGTGCACTGGACTCCGAGGAGTTAGAGCGACAACATCGCGGTGAGGCCAGTAGTCACATGTCGCGGGGACAGACTGAGTCGGCTTCTGTGGCCCACGAGGGCCCAATCCCTGCAGTTCGAATTTCCTTGAGAAGTGTAGCTATGTCTGACAGTAGCTCTCACAATCCGTGTGGGTGAAAGAAAGAGATAAAAGAACTGCGGGACATGATGGACGCTTTGCGTCAGTCAGTAGACTCCCTTAGCAACTCAATTGCCCAGTTAGGGAAGGACGGGAGTAAGGCACTAGTGACATCCAAAGGGGGGCGTACTTCAGTGCGCAAAACCAGACATTTTGCCCAGGAGTGCAAGAATCCACCAATGAAACCATCTACAACCACTGCTGAGGTGGAACGCACCATTAAGTTCGATGCAGGCCATGATGGGCTGTACCGGGCTGATGTGCATGTGAGGGGACAAATCTTCCACATGTTCATCGACACGGGGTCTCGGGTGTCCTTCACTTACGAGGAAGCACCTACCCAACATGCAATATATCGACCTCAATTACATTGTACGTGGGATCAACAGTGGATGTGTCCAAATTGATCGTGCCGTCCATCTCGATGTGGAGATTCAGGGCTATGTAAAGAGGCACTGTCAATTGCTGGTAAATTCATTCGCGGATCGTCCATACGATGGGCTGCTTGGAATTGACGTGCTTTGTGGGATGGCCTTCCAGTGTGCCCAGTTGTTAGCTACCCCTTTCACCGGTGGCACATCTTATGCAATTGGAGCTAGTGGGTTGAATGTTCCTATTCCGGTGAAGAAACCTCAGTGTCTCAAGGATACAAACTGGATGAAGTACAAACTGGTGTAAAAAAAGCGGTTAGAAAATTAGCAAAGCCTTTTGGTCCATTTGAGGTTATCAAAGCAACCAAAACAGGATGGTTAAATATCCGAGGATTAAATTGGGGTGATTGTCGTTGGGGGAACAAGCATGCTGTATGCTATAGTGGCAACTTTCGAAGCCATTGTTCGAAGCATCTTAGCAATGGTAGGACTGCTGGTGCCCACTCATTCCAAATGAGGTTGAGTGTGGAAAAATGTCCACTAGTGTGTCTAATGTAGGCAGGAAAGTTAGTTGGGTTACCTCTAAAGATGATGGGGTGCCTCTAGCAATACCTACTGTGTCACCGATTTCTGCACCGAACGAGACCCCGTGCGAGATCCAAGTCTTGTAAAAGAGGAAAGACTGTTTGATTTGCAGAGAGGTGACCTTAAACATCTGTGCCAAAAGGGGGAGCGTTTGGGATTTTGCGATTTAAAAGCAAGATCAATCATGTTATTTTATTTGTTGTTCTGATTCTTAGTTATGTAGATTATGATGTAATTATGGGTAATTGGGAACATTATGGGAGGGGGGAGTATATATGCCATACAATGGCAGTGTGATTTGTTTATTTATGCCCTGCTAAAAATTTTATCGCGTTTTTAACTATAGCTATTAGTTGTATATGAAATATTTTGTTTGTTTGATTACAGGTTGTTTTATTGCTTTTTATCGTTTTAATTATTTAATGCTGACAGTACTGCAATTTGTGGCTTTTATGCATCGTTGCTCAGAAGAGCAACAACGTAAAAAATGTTGCGTTTTGCTATTGTTGGGGAGCGGCTTTACGGGGAATTAAAAATTAATTGCCCATTAAAGAAAATCCTCATTTTGTCGTTAATTGTTTTAAAAAGAAGAGTGTTTGATGTGAGAATGTTCTTCTCTGGACGTCGAGGAAGAAAGAGAAAGCAAAACTTGTTGTACAAATAGCGATGTCTGGGGCAGCCATGTTGACGTTATGTTCTGACTATGGTTGCTGAGCGGTATATAGTGAATGATAATGCCGCAATGGAATTCCTAATCCTTATTGGGAATTCTTTTAAAAGAATTATAAAAGCGCCCAAGATAAACTTTGTGTTTGTTTAAGTCAGCCTCAGTATTTTCAAGAAGCATCGAATTTTGCGGGGGAGATAGTTCTTTTATTCCTATATTTCAAGAGGCACCGATTTAACTGTGATTAAACTAAGTTGAGGCAATAATGACTAAAAATGGTCAATATTAATTATCTCTCAGTCATCAAGTGTGATTAAACCTGTTGTTAGTGAATCGAAAACCGATTTCTGAAGACCCTGTCGGTCTGGCGTCAGAATAGAACGACGAAATCGCTTGACTCTGAAACTGGTCCCTGGATTGTAAATATACTGCAATTGCTCCTCCTTTATGCGTAAAACATTTTCGAATGCATGCATTTTATAAATTCTATATTTTGCCGATGTGTAGATGATTACTGTTGGTTACATAATGATTAATATGTTGCGCAGGTGGAGAAGCTTGTAAGGCTGAGCATTGCGGACAGGGCATGGATAGTTGGGAATGCGGTCGCATATGAGGGTGGCATGCGGTGTTTGGTAGTGAGGAATCACTGCGCGACGTTAGCATGATGGAGCCGTTGAGAACAGGGAATTGATGATCCACAGCTCTCATTTTCCAAGCTAAGTTTTGCAAGTGGCAATTTGATTGCTCTGGGAGCAATAGGTGCATTATAATGAGGTTTCAGTGTCCCTCCTTAGTGAAATAAAAGGGACACATGATGCCTTCCATGCATAGTTCTGTATGATTGGGGTGTCGCCCATGTTGACGCCTGGGATGCTGGGAATTTTAATGCAGCAGGAACGCTGTGGTCCATGAGTTTTACCGGGAAGCATGTACCATATATACTAGTCTATAAGCCGAATTTTCCCCCCCAAAAAATGACCCCTAAAAGCCACATTCAGCCTATGCACGGGTCAGAGTTGTTGAAAACTCTTGTAAGTGGAGTTTACAAAAACTAAGTAATATTTTATTAATCTGTTTAGATTTCATTTAACCCTTTCACTGCTTAAATAAATTTCTGATAAGATATATGTATTCTCTCTCTTTGCAGCCATATTGGAAAAAGTAAAAGAGGGGGAAGAGATTAAAACAAAACCAGCGCGTTTTTATGTGTTCTCTCATTGCAATAACTAATGAAACATCGAAGCATCGATGATTCAAGAAGATCGAAAAATTTGATGTCGAAACTTTTTGAACATCAATACATGAGCTACCAACGATACTATCGCCAAGCACTAGCATATAAAATTTAATATACCTTAACAGCACACTGTACAAGTACAAACAATATACAGCGCATTATTTCATGTCTTTTTGCTCAACTTTCCATCCACTTTCCCATTGTTAATAACAAATGCTCTGGGGTCCGGTGATTTGCCCCATGAAAACTTGCCCCAAACTGCCGCATGCCTTTTGAACATCGATAGCCTACAATCGTCAAGCACTAGTGCATAAAATTTAATATATCTTACAGCACATTGTACAAATATATACAATATACAGTACATTAATTAGTGTATTATGTCACATCTTTTTCCTCAATTTTCCATTGTAAAAAAGCAAATGCATAAGTGAAATCTCAAAAATAAGATGGTGCCAACCTTGGTAAACTGTCATCGTGTTCATGCCAAGTATATGTCTTGAAAATCGTCCAAGAATGTTTTAATAAAAAAAGTTAATATGGTTACAATTAAAATATATTATTACATACACAATAAAAAAGATAAGGAATCTTTTAAAAGTAAAAATCAAAAATACGTAACTAAAATAAAAATGTTAGCCTTACTGAAAGATGATCGAAACGAAATTGAAACCAGGATCGAAAAATGGTTTATAAAATATACAATATTTCAAATACAAAGTTAATCGAATAATGGTTTCTGGAGTTAATATTTTTTAACACTTAAATTTATTTAAATGTAACTTACAGTACTTTTGTTTTAATTTTTGTATCCGTTACACATTTGTAATTTTAAAGATTATATTTTTATCAAAATTTAAACTACCCCCTTCGGTTCTGCTGACTAGTATGTCCAAGAAAGCCAGGGAACCATCTAATTCTTTTTCATATCTAAACTTAATGCTTGGAAATTGATTATTGATTATTTAAAGTGTCAAAAATAGTAAATATGTTGTCTGGAATCCGGTCATTTGCCACGCGTAAATTTACCCCAAACTGCTACTGCCTTTTGGACATCGATAGCCTACTATATATATCTAGCACATAAAATTTAATATATCTTACAGCACACAATTTTTATCAATTTTTTGGAGAGTCGGATGAAAAAGATGCTACTTTTGATGGTTTTCCCACACAATGATTTTCTTATTATAAATTTATTTTTTTTGTAATAAATTTTTTTTTCCTTTTCAAGCGTTACCTTTTATTCCTTTTTGCCCCGGCTTATGCTCGGATCATGGTGTTTTTCCCTTTTTGGGGCCAAAAAGCTGGGGTTGGCATATGCGTGGGTCGGTTTATGCACGAGTATATACATTACCTCCCGATAATGATGATTACCCCTTCTAGTGATTATTGCCACGTATAATGCAAAATGTCGTTGTATGCACAACTAGTGATGACTGTAGATGTTATATTATTGATTAAGCCGCAGATAGTTGATAGAATTTAACAATTATTATTAAAGGTACATTTTATATTCAGAATAACTGCACCGGTGCCTATTTCTTTTCTTGTTTCCTTTCTTATTAAAATACTAGATAAGTTTTTTTTATTATACTTAAATTGCGGTTCTTATTTAATATGATGTCTATGTCAATTTCTCAAGTTACCAGTTCCGAACTTTAGTAATCGATGCCTGCGAGGTGTAGCGAGTTTTTCCGAGCCGCTAGGGCAGTGCTTGTGTCCGCAGCGTTACATCTTGCTGAAAAAGCCTTCAATGGCAATTTTTCGTGTATCTGTTACGGTTTTTAAGATAGGAATTTGAATGTCCTAATTTGCATATTTGGGGTGATGAAAAGTGCACCATGGGATAGGTCACCCGCAACTTCCTATCAAAATCGACATATCTGCCTTGGTTACGAAAATAAAAGGGGGGGGGCTTATTTTTGTATCCACCCTGTATATGGAAATTGTGAAATTTGATAATATAACTATCAACTTAGTCTGAAGTAAGGAATGAGAGTCTATATTTTGGGTCTAATTCATTCTATATTCTCTAAAATTGCAGTAAATATAGGTTACTTGGAACTTTTTTTTTTTTTTTTAAACTATACGGTACTGTTTGTTTACTTCTTAAAATATTTTTTGGCTCTGCAGATTGGTTAGGTTGAGTTCTCATAATAATCATTAGTACTCGATACTTTTAGGAAAGGTATCGATACTACCATCAAGTACTTTTTACAAATACTCAATAGTTCTAGTATCGAGTACTTGAAGAGTATCGCACATCACTAATGCACATGCCCCCCAGTCATGAATCGTCATCAGTTGCTGGACCGCTTGATGACACAATGGCACCATATCACACTAACGGGAGTAAACAAACTGTGGACAGCCTTCCTCGTCGTGTTGCAGCAGTAATTGCAACAAAAGGTGGCCCAGCATTTCCATAGCGGATATGTGCAGCAGGGTGTCTAGATACTTTTGGCAGGGCAGTGTACAGGGAGTTGAAGATAACTATAGGGGTCGGCTCGGTCGATTGGCAGAATGGAGGGACATGAAGGTGGCCTGCAACAGCCAGCAGTTTCTACAGTCGGGGAGGGGGGGGGTGAATGCCAAAATTGTCATGTTTTTGTCGTTCATGTTCCCAGGTGACACTTTCTCAGCAGTAGAGCAAACTGGTCTGCTGCGTCTCGAGGCTTTGGCCATGTGTCCGCTACGAGACGCAACCCGGGGGTTAGCCCGTGACGACCAAACATCATAATAATAAAAGTGTGAAACGCTATTTTTTACTATTCTCCTCTACTGAATTTTTGTTTTGTTTGTTGGTTCCCTCTAGCTACGGAGGACATTCATAAGTGCGTTTACTTTTTGTGTACCCCCTACCCTGTAGTAGTACTTTTTGCGCACACCCCTCCTTGGCTCAACTGGCCATGCCCTTTGCCAAACAAGTTTAACATAATAAAATTACCCAATTATCATTTTATGTCGAGCCGGCCCCTGAATTGAGCGGGTAGGCTTCCCGTTATACTGCCCTGTAGTTATCTGCAGCACCCTGTACACAGATAGATATAAAGGCAGATCAATTTACATCTCTAAAAGAGATGCAGTTGATACTTTAAGGCAATGACTTATTCTGTAAACTAAAAAAATAAAAGGCATTATGGAAAATTCTTCAGTCTGTTAATTACATTAGCACTTTCTGAGTGGCCATAACTTTTATTCCGCAATGGCTATATACAGTGCAACCTTGTAAGCATTCAGTTCAATACAAAGGAAGTTACGCAGCTTTTTCTCAACGAAACATGCAACACGGCAAATTCGCATCACATAGTGGAGAAATGCAACATTTTAAACACTTTATCTTAGTGTCGAGCAGCTAATATGAGATAAAATGAATATTATAAATGGTGGCGATGATCTGTAAGCCAAGAAAAGCTACATTTCTTCCAAATGTGCTAGATCTGTATATAGGTTTTCCTCCTCCCCATCCCCAAGCATTCTCTTTCTTTATCAACCCAGTCAGCTATGATCACTTCGCTATTTACATTTTGGGACATGGATATCTATGCGCACTAACCGATATACTGATCTCGTATATTTGAAGGAAATGTAGCTTTTCTTGACTTGAAGATCATCGACACCATACATAATATTCATTCTATCCCATATTAGCTGCTCAAAGCTAAGATAAAAGTACTTAAAACTTTGCATTTCTGCACTACGAGATGCGAATCCGCCATATTGCTTGTTTCAATACTCAAGTTAGTCTGTGCAACTGAAACTGTAGATAGATGGCAGTACAAGTTGTCACTTACTTTGTATAGAACAGAAGGTGTACTAGGCTGCACTGTACATAGCCATTGCGAATTAAAAATTGGCAAAACAGCATTATATGTTATACGGCAGGGTTGCATCCAGCTTAACGGCAGGGCAGGGAACTGAACAATATATTTGATGAGAAATTAGGACAATTCAGAGATATAAGCACTCATTAAAATGGTTACTTTAAAAATATAACTAAAAACGAGCAGGGTGCAATGCCCTTCAGTTTCTACCTAGATGCAACACTGCATGGTTAAATCAAATATGTAAATGACGAATAACCTCACTGCTGACCATTAAAATTACGTCAGAAATGTATTGTACATATAACAAAATGTAGGTTAATAATAGCCTTTTGCTATTTAATTTAGTTTCTATCATAAAGACATAAATGATAATGCTAATGAATATAATAATAAGAAATTAATTTTATGTAACTGATGCTTGTGACATTGTTGCTGAGTGTTTATTCATTGAGGTGTATGACCATTGTTGTTTAAACAAAGAGAGGAAGAGAAACAAACAACAAGCAGCATTCTATTATATATTTTTAAAAATGAAGGAATAAAAAACTTATTCACGTTTGTTTTTTATAACATGCAGTGTTTTTTAATATAAGGTCTGTCCCAAAAATATAGAGACTACAGAAAATATCAGTTAAAAGAAAAACAAATACCGACACGAATAAATTAATATTTTATTGTGAAACTTTATTCATTGTTACATAATTTAAGGAATGAAATTGTTTCAGAAATGTATTTTAAACAATGGGACAAAATAGAAACAAAAAAATAACATTTTGCACTGTCCCAAAAATATAGAGACTTCAACTACAACCAAAAAATTTAACAATTTTACGTGGGTTAATTTAAATAAATGACTCATCAGTGAGTAAACAACTTGGAAATCTTGGAAAAAAAATGCCTCGAGCAAAAGAAATAACGTTGGATGAGAAATGTGAGATTTGGAGGCTGAAGGCACAAAATAAGACTATTAAAGAAATTTGTGCTGAACTTGGACGTTCAAAAGCAGCTGTATGCAAGATAATAGCCCATGGTAAACAAAATGACACGAAAAAGAAGAGGCCCAGTCGTCCCAAATGCACAACTAAGCGTACTGACCATCGAATTGCATGTCTGGCTACACGTGAAAACATGAGTGTTCGTCAAATTGGCTGCCAACTTTCTAATGAAATTTCAAAATCTACTGTTCACCGGCGCCTACAAACCAATGGAAACATTGTTTATCGTCGAATGGCAAAGAAGCCACCTCTCTCTCCAGCACATGTTAATGCAAGATTGGGGTGGGCCAAGAGCCACATGCATTGGCAAGATGAGTGGCTCCAAACGATATTTTCAGATGAGAAGAAGTGGAATCTAGATGGGCCAGATGGTAATAACTTCTACTGGCATGATCTGCGCCACGAACCACGCACATTTTTCAGTAGGCAGGCAGGTGGTGGATCACTGATGGTTTGGGGTGCCTTTTCCTTCAATGGTACCAGTAGTTTGGGCATATTGAAAGGCCGGCAAAACAGTGTGTGTGACCAGGACACTCTTCAGGAACATCTCGTCCCATTTTTGGGAATTATGGGTGGGGAAAATGCTGTTTTCCAACAGGACAATGCCACCATTCACACTTCAGCATCGACCAGGAACTGGTTTCAGGGCAAAAATATTAATGTGATGAAGTGGCCAGCCCGATCTCCGGACCTTAACCCTATAGAGAATCTCTGGGGAATCATGACACGCAAAGTTTATGCCAACAATCACCAATACTCTACTGTTACTGAACTGCAAAGTGCGATTGAAGATTGTTGGTACGAAATGGACCCTCAGACCTTGCAGTCACTAATCTTATCAATGCCAAATCGTGTCTTTAAGGTTATAAGACAAAATGGAAACTTTATTTAGATTCAATTTTCTGTAATTTTCATTTTCTTCCTGAAGTCTCTATATTTTTGGGACAGTGCAAAATGTTATTTTTTTGTTTTTATTTTGTAAAAATTGTTTAAAATACGTTTCTGAAACAATTTCATTCCTTAAATTATGTAACAATGAATAAAGTTTCACAATAAAATATTAATTTATTCGTGTCGGTATTTGTTTTTCTTTTAACTGATATTTTCTGTAGTCTCTATATTTTTGGGACAGACCTTATTTAGTTCCTACACCAACAGTATTATACATATAACAAAATGTTTATAAAGTCTTCTTAAATGTCTACAAAGTGTTTAAAATTCGAAAAATTATAATAGATTTTTTTGCGTGTTTTAATACATTCTCACCACTCACCTTGGTATAGGTATTTGTGATTTATGATGAGGAATAGGCGGAGGAGCTTTACGAGGCAACGATTCCCTTTCAACAACAGTCATTAAACTCACAGAAGGGAGCCAACTTTTGTCACTGAAAAATTTTAAAAGAAACGATGAAAAATTCAATGTGCAATTCTAATCACCCAATTAATCTATTTGCCAAAAAACATACTATAAATATGCATTTCACTGCATCTGTATTGATTAAAATTGACAGTTCAAAACTCATACAGATTATGTACATAAATAGCACTTAGATCTTTTGTCCTCTCTGACTCCCACTCATCGTAATTCCGACCCCAGTGCACCAATCAAAACCAAATTAAACAGTGAAGGTGGACATGCCTATAGTAAGCTACATTCCGAATTTCAACCTTCTACCTCAAAAAATGTAGAAATTATAAAGGGGACGGGCAGACATTATAGAACCAATAAGTACGAGGGTTGTTCATGAATTTTTGCCTCCTGGTCCGTAACTTTACTTGCTAACCGATTTTCAAAACTTTTTTTGTATCTGATACTTACATTTGTCCTCTATGTAACGCATTGATTCAGTTTCGACATAGTCCCCATTCCTTTCCACGCATTGCGCCAATGCATGATTAGTCGAGTGAACCCGTCAGAGAGGAATTCCCGGGTTGTTGTATACACCGGGGTTGAATGGCAGCTTTGGACCCTCTTCTGCAGCACGATAATGCTCGCCCACAATGAAAGCCACACACCGAAGGCGTTGCAGCGCCTACACACCAAAGATGATAAACTGCAGTTCAAAAATGAAAGACATTGCACCTTGTGACTTTCACCACTTTCCAAAGAAGAAAAAGCACCTTAAGGGACATGAGTTGTGTTCTGACGATGAAGTGAAAGATGATATTCAATCCTGGTGTTGACAACCACCCCGGAATTCCTCTCCGACGGGTTCACCTGATTAGTCACGCATAGTTGCAATGTGTGGAAAGGGATGGGGACTATGTCGAAAAGTGAATAGTGCATTACATAGAGTACAAATGTAAGTATCAGATACAAAAAGAATTTTGAAAATCACTTAACAAATAAAGTTACCTTCCAGGAGGCAAAAATTCTTGAACAACCCTCGTACTCCATTCTTCCACTACTTAATAATATAGATTATGAGCACTTGAGCAATCATGCATCAACAAAGCGATTTTATGTGCATGCTGATGTCAATAATGCTTATAAGATGAACAGAAAGTAGCAGTATATCGATTCTTATATGACAGACGTGGGCAAATGAGGCTCTGAGAGCTACATGCGGCTCTTCGTTGAGTTAAGTGCAGTTCCCATTGAAAATTTAAACCTGTGATTTTCAGAAACTTTTTTACTGAATCTTATTAAATTGACTAAGTAACTAATATTTTGCTATTTGAGATGGCGTATTTAATATTTGCAACTATAGTGTGGCTCTTTATAATATATGAAAAACCGGAAAGTGGCTCTCATTGATCTCAAGCATGCCCACCTCCGTTATATGACATGCCATTATCTCAGTATTCTTTAACAGTCAGTGTTTTTTATATGTGAATTTGACTTGAAGGGGTCCACAAAAAATTCTGAAAAGTTGATATGTCCACAAAAAAATTTAATCAATGGAATTATCAACTGTGTACAATAATTACGTCGTGCAGGGCCCTCTCGCACTTAAGTAAATAAAAAAAAAATGGATTTTCACATTTTAATCAAAGTTTACAGGACAGATTCACATTAATTGGTTCAGCACAAAATAATGCATGGCAATTCAAAATCAAAGATACATTGATCCACACAAGAAGCATGGTCAACTCAGACCAAACCCAGTTGTCCCTAGCACCACCAAGTTCATTAATTTGTCCTCCAAAACCTGACTCGCACGCATCACCAAGTTACAATCAATTAGGCATCCAGAACACTACACGCTGTAACTATTCACTATGGTGTAAGAAAACATCGTGTGCCCCTTTTTATAACAAACTCTGAGGGGCACAATAACCCCATTGGTCTTAACCTTCTTAACCTTTCTGCAGCGATCTATTTTCTTAAGAAAATAAATCTTCTTACATGGGAATAGAAAATATTTTTTTAAAAATTCAGTTTGTTTCAGCTGGGAGAATTCTTATCCACACCACCTGTACTTTGGAGGCTTTGCTGCCCTCTGCCCTGGCCTCTTTATTAATTATATGGCCTGGACTGCCCGCAGGTTCTCCTCCCGTCACAGAGAATTGACTCGGCCAGATTGGCCTCCCTCAGTTCCGCTTCTCCATCTCTTCCAAATGCAGATCAAAAACAACCGCTTCCCTATAAGTCTTAAGGTTAGATACCCTCCAGTGGACCAGAAGGCAGCTGTTTTTAAATTTCTGAAGTAGAGTCACCTCCCTACTGGCGGCCCACTCGGCGGTGTTAGCCCCTATCGCGAGCTTGAAGTGGCCCACAAAATCTGCAATCGTTTCCTTGGGCCGCTGAACCACGTCGTGCAACTCCTTTGCATGTTTGCGGTCGAGCTTAACCTGCTCAAACACATGCTCGAGGCGTTTGCAAAGCTTGGGATTATCTTCAACATCCAACAACTTGAATTTCACAGCTCATTTGGCTGCATTCCCCTTGCGGGACCAACCTGCTATTGCACCAATATTCTCTACGATCGTCAGGAAGGCAGAGATGCTAATCCCACCATCCTTCCAGACGAATGTAGGAATGGTGCCAGTATAACGGTGAATACGGGCACAGTCGCAGTCGCCTCATCCCCACCATCTCTTGGCATAACGTCACTTACTACCAACTATCTCTAACCACACAGAACAATCTAACCCTTTCTGTTAAGCATTCATCAACAGAACCAAGCCCATTCGGTCCACCCCGTGGTGTCAGTCTTCTGGCCAGACTATGGCAAACTCCCAGCACAAAGGATTGCAACTGAGAGGTTGTTGAGCTTGGATAGTTAAGACAAGAGATGGTGTGGTTGGACAAATGAACAAAATTTAATCAATGAAAATTATCAACTATGTACAATAATTACGTCGCGCAGGGCCCTCTTGCAATTAAGTAAATAAAATAAAATGGATTTACACATTTTAAAGTTTACACGACAATCTCACATAAATTGGGTCAACACAAAACAATACATGGCAATTCAAAATCACTGATCCACACTAGATGTGTGTTAACTCGGGCGGTGACCACAGCAAACACACCTCTCCCTAGCGATACGATTACCGTATTTTTTCGAATATTGGCCGCGGCTCTAAAGCCAAAAAAATCGAGAATTTCGAGAGTGCGGCCTGAAAATAAAAATATTTTTCTGAAAAAAATCATTTTCGGTAATTTTTGATAGAACAAAAAAAAAAAAAAAAAAAGGAAGAACTACTTCGTTTTAGCGTCCCACAGTATCTTAAATAGTAATTTAAACACCAGTTACATTATTTATATAAACTTTTAAATTATTTTAATATATTTAATGAAACTTTTATAAATTTATTAATCAAATGTGTAAATAATTATAGTAATTTGATTTTAAGGAGCGAGTATAAGGGATCATCCATAAATAATGTTAGCACTGTAAAAGGAGGGGAGGGGGGATGGAGAAATCTAATATTTACTAACATTGGGGGGAGAGGGGGGTTTAACGCCCTAACGTTAGTTTTTTTTATAGTAGGGGTTGAAGCCCTGGGGACACTCTTAATCCCAAACAATCCTCCCTTGTCCCATACACTTTTTCCTTCCAGTTTTCTTTTTCAATTGATATTTTTGTTTTGAATTTTGAGATTGTGGAGAGTTTCGTTGTTCTTTTCCCTGTCTCGTAACAGGTGACTGAGAGTGGTGTGTGAAATATCCAATTTTTTTGCAGCATCTCGCTGACTACAATGCGGAAGCGCATCATATCTTTCGAGCAATTTGCATTTTTCGGAAATGCCTAAATCACGTCGTTTTGGTGGCATGTTTCTTGTTTAGAAATGTTTTAGATCTGAGTTTCTGTTAAATTAAGCCGACTTATGCATGTTAAATAGCTGAGTGATGCACGCGCAAGGCACATGAGTGATGACGCGTTCACACATGCAGAAAGGGGGAGACAGTGATTCTTATAAACGGAATCACTGATTCCAATAACGGAAGACTTTTACATAGAGAGTGGTTTTGGTTTTATAATTTTGTCTACTAAGCAGCTGATTCCATTAAACCAATGATTCAATAAAGCGGAATCTACTGTATCAGGAATCAAAGTATAAGCAAAACGTCCTACGCTGAATTTTATAAAGCTTATCAAAAAGCATACACCGAATTAAAAGCACAAAAAGTCCAGCAATTGTGTAATGAAGGGTGGAGAAAGTTGAAAAATAATCCAGATGAAATTCGCGTTAAAATTCAAGCGCTACAGACAAAGGCTACGAAGAAAAAAGATGGATTAATATCCATGTGGGCAAAGATAAAAAAAAGCACACCGTTCTTGTTTTAAAGCATGCAAGTTTTAGTGCAAAATTAAACATTTAATTAATTTTGAAACAAACTCTCCTCAATACTTAATTTGAATTTGAATCAGGGATTTGCCCGATTCTGGACCTCCAATTTTAAGTACATTATGTTTTTTATGAGATTAATCACCAAATTACAGGCAACCATAATTATACAAATGAATATACAGAAGTGAATTACGAATATAATTTCACACCGTATTTGTTACATTTTAGGTTAATTCTGCATTCAATTCTGACACCAAAGTCACCTTTGTCCAAACATTAAGCGAGCAATCACCAACAATATACCCGCAACTAAGAGCTGAGGATAAAAAAGAGACAGTCATTACATCTAAAAAACAAAAGACCACTCCTGCCCAAGATCTGTTAAAAGAGAAAATCGCAAAATCGTCAGAGCACAGGAATCTCCTTATTTTGAATCGGAATGCTGGGTGGGGTATAGTCTCAAACTCGGACATTACAAAACAAAATCATGAACTGGAGACCTTGAAAAAAACAAAAACTAAATCGTTCACAAAAGGCCTGCGAATACAGCAAGAAAGCACGGAAGAAAAGGAGAGATGAGTACCAGAGATTAAAGAATAAAGAATATGGCAAAGAAAAGGATGTCTCGGTTCCACCTTCTGTTGGTCGACCTGCTATAGAGTGTAGGCAGACTGGCCTTCTCGATGAAATACGCGAGTTGGTAAGTATTGGTGCCAGTGCTGATGAGCGTCGTCGATGTGAGAGTCTACGATCTTGCCGAACGTTGGATGACCTGCAGGAGGAGCTGACACGTATGGGGTACACCACCAGTAGGTCAGCAACGTTTTTGCGTCTTCTGCCCCAAAGCTCAACACGTATGAAGGTAGGAAGCATCACACCAAGATGCCAATCAGATTGTGCTGTGCAGAAAATAATCTGAGAAAAGTGCACGTCGACTTTAAATTTTGTAAGGCTACAATAGACTATCTTCGAGAATTGGCTGCGACTCTTTCGAATGATGAGCTCTTCGTCCTGTCAGCAGACGACAAGTGCAGGGTTCCACTCGGCCTTACAGCCGCTAAAGTTCAGAGTCCCTATCTCATGCACAAGGAATATCGTGTGCGCCTTCCAGACCACGACTTCGTTAAAGCTACAGAACACGAACTAATTCCATGGGAATATGCAGCACTTCAGGTGACACTTGGAAAGCCTGGCGCTGGTAACCATGTGTCCTACTCCGGTCCTAATAACATTGCAATTCGTTCAAGTAAGCATGACTCCTAAACGGCAGAAATTCAAGCTTTCGACGAAGAAACCATTTTAGAATACGAGGAGTTTGCTAATGCTTCTCGAACAAATACAGGCTTAATAAAGCCTGTGCTCATCATCTTTACCGATGAGGACCAGATGAGAATCCGCGCTACTAAAAGGTGCACGAGCATGCAATTGAAATTTTTAAGAAGTTCAACCTGGACGCAATATTTCTCGCAACCAATGCTCCTGGTCATACAGCCTATAATCCAGTGGAACGAAGGATGGCTCCATTAAGCCGGAAATTGGCAGGACTTATCCTTCCTCATGATAGCTATGGAGATCACCTGGATTCTTCTGGAAAAACGATCGATGAGGAGAAAGAATTGAAGAATTTCGAGGCTGCAGGAAAACTGTTAGTTCAGTGTTGGGACGGCGACAAAATAGATAATTTCCCTGGAGTCGCAAGATACATGTATCCTGGAATGGCACAACGCAAATGCACTATTTCAGTCCCAGAAACATGAAAGACGCACCATATGCACCATATTTTTGTCAGATCGTGATATGCAATGATGAAAGGTGCTGTGGATTATGGCATTCAAATTTGAAGCTGGCTTTGCCGGACAGGTTCTTTCCTCCACCAGTTGCCGTGAAAAATGGGCTTCAAGTGAACAAAGATGACAGGGGAGGAACTTACCTTTCTTTGTTCCTGTCACAAATTTTCAAGGGAAAATTGCCAATTCCGGAGAAGGTCCAAAAACTTTTGAAAGAAGAAGTCCCGTACGATACATTTCTGCCCAAAAATCAGAACCAAACGATTTTCGAAAGCAGAATCTGTAGCAGGTGTGGTTTGTACCACAGCAGTGCAAAGGCTCTGAGGAAGCACAAATCTGAAGAGTGCATAAACACAGAGCAATCAGTTATTCCCCCCCTGAAAGTCAAACCAATTCGAGTCGCTGCCAAGAGACAGAGAGAACTCATGGTAGCACTAGTTAATGATGATTACATGGAATGAGTAGATGAAGATGATTGTATATTGGATGGAGTACCATTAGAAAATCTAACAGAAAATGTACACTGTAATGTAATTTCAGTACAAGAAGCAGTGGACCCGATGTGGGAAGAAATTGTGTAATTTTTTTATGAAATATACACCATGTTAATAGGTTAAAAAGCTTTACTGTACACTGTATCATTTTTTGCACTAAACAGGATTCAATTGTTAAAATGCTAACATTAGGGGGGGGGGGGG
>JAHWFO010083400.1:935120-973946 GCA_023313115.1 Rhysida immarginata
AAAAATACCTAAAATCATGCTAACGTTATTTTTGGATGATCCCTAACTTTTATTTCATCAGCGGTGGCCATGCTTCTATCAACGTAATGCCGACCAATAGCGCGATAGAGCATTCTATGGCATCACAACATCTTAGAGTACAGAGGGCTAGAAGGCATCTCCGACTATCGCCGACAATAATTTCAACACGTGAGTTTCATAATAATTTATGAATGAAAATGTATGTGACTGGTTAATTATTGTTCTGCAAGGTTAGAATATTATTTCACAGTTAGAAAACGATTGAACAAAGGCTGGATAATTTAAAGCCATCAACTCAAATCGACCGTGTTTTTAATTGGATAATTTTTGCCGATCTACGATCGACTTACCTTTTAAAAAAATATAAAATATAATAGAAGTTTCCTATAAAAAGATAGGAAGCAAATATCAGAGAAAATAGACATAATATAGATGGATTGTATCATCACAGTATCGAACGCGGGACAACATTCGATGCACGAAAAGGAATGCTAGTAAATGGATAAAACAGATACAAGCATCGAGGTAAACTTTGCACTTTCCTATCGCCTATAGTTGTTTCTTTTAATTCCATTTTTGAGCAGAGCAATTCCTTTCGTGTACTGAATGTCATCCCACGTTCGATATGTGACGCTAAATTATGCCGAAATTGTCGGGGAGAAAATAATATGTCGTTTTTTAATATTATTGTGTATCAGGGATAAAGAAGAAAAGGAAAGAAGTGAAGGGGGGGATGTTTGGCTTTAGTTGTAAGACATCAAATAATAACAATCCGTTACTGATCGTTGACGTCACGTACGAATTGCCTTTGTAGATGTGCTAACATTGAACCAGATGGTGTGACGATCGAAATTTGAATGGGAAACTGAAGGTTTGAATGTGTAAACTGAATTCTACATGAATTTCTCATTACCAGGGGGTGGATTTTTATACACTAAAAACAATAAAATATGCACTAAAAATAATGGAAATATGCACTTAAATATGCATTAAAAACTTATTCCATTATGATAAAAAATTCCATTTGTAACAAGTTCAACAAGGATACTGAAGCGTTATAAGCAATTTGGGGCAAATATCCGGACCCCTTTTGCATCATACAATGTGTCTGGCAAAACAATTTCTTAAAATTCCCTGACTTTTCCCTGACCATCAGCAGCAAAAAAAAATCTAGCATGATAAAATATTATTGATATTCTTCAAATTTTTCGTTCCTGATTCGCATTTTTTTTTGTTAATTTCGTAAAAAATCTTCCGACCCCTCCTTATACAGGGTGTTTCAAAATTATGTACAATAAATTTAGTGACATATTCTTCAGGTCAAAAGAAGACGAAAATGTTCTTTAGCACTTCTAGTACAGAGGGTAGATTATCGCGAAGCGATAATCTGCGGCACCTACTCCTACGAGGGAGTTTTGCGCCATCCCGGTAAATATCGACTGCTACGAGATGACAGTAGCAGCCGGGACCGACGGCTTAACGTGCCCTCCGAAGCACGGGGGGTTTCATGATGGAAGAGCCGCTGGCGGACAAATAAACCAGTGGCTGTACCAACTGCTGGAAAACCAGCTATGGTCACTTGGCAAATGGGTCAGACTAAAGTCCTCCAACAGCCGTGCCCCAAATAGCTGTCCCACCAGCAGTGGCCCTCAAGCCCTGGCCGTCACCCAGCCAGCAGCTGGCCGCGCCTGAAGTTGCTGAACTCCATCGATTGGCAAGCCAACCGGCGAGACAACCAGGCCACGGCCACCCCCTCTTTAGCACTTTGTCTGGAAACAATTTATTTACGCGATACAGCCAACTAAACCCGTGGCTCCAAATTACAGGAATTGTTCAAAGTGCCCGCCACCAGCTCGCACGCACGCTTCGGCTCGTTGCATGAGCGACCGTCTGATGTCATGGAAGAGTTCGTTACCGGCATTACGAACGGTTTGGCATGCATTTTCAATTCGTTGTTACAGATCCATAATGTTAGGAACTTCTGTGCTGTAGACGATCGTTTTCACATGACCCCACAGAAAAAAGTCCAAGGGATTAAGGTCGGGTGATCTTGCAGGCCCACCTCGACCTATCCACCGATTCGTGTATGCAGCATTAAGGTGTGCTCGCACAACATGGCTGAAATGTGCTGGAGTGCCATCATGCATGAACCACATGTTAGATCTTATCAAAAGAGGAACATCTTCCAGTAATTCTGGCAATGCATTCTGCAGAAACAAAAGATACGTTCGCCCAGTCAATCGAGGCGGCAACACATAAGGGCCAATTAAGTTATTTCCGACAATTCCACTCCAAATGTTCACGGAGAAACGCTCTTGATGCGCTCGAGCTCTGGTAACATGCAGGTTAGCATCTGCCCAATGGTGCTGGTTGTGAGAATTTACGATTCCTGTCCAAGTGAAGGTTGCTTCATCCGTGAAAAGTATCTGGCTGAGACAACTAGGGTCTGCAGCATGACGACGTTGTATCCATTGGAAAAATCGTTGTCGGTGTGGATAGTCCGTTGGGTTCAGTGCCTGAACCAGTTGCAGATAGTATGGATGCAAAAGCTGACGGTGAAGAATGCGCCAAACAGGTGAGTGCGGAATGTGTACAATGGAAGAAATATGACGGGTGCTGTCTGTGGTACATCATGTATGATGTCAATTATCACATCCTCCTCATCCGGAGAATGTGCTACAGGCCGCCCTTGTCCTGTTTGACAGCCAAAGGAACCACACTCCCTCAAATGTCTGTCGACAGATACAAACGTTCGATTATTTGGCAAACGTCTATTCGGAAAGCGTTCTTGGTAGAGTCTTCTTGCTTCCACAGCATTTCAGTCCGCAAGACCATACATTATGTGCATGTCAGTGTATTCTGCACTGGAATACGTGTACATGACTTTTTTTTACGTAAATCGTAATGCGTATGTCAAAGCACGCAAACGTTCTGAAATTGATATTCCTAGTGGATGTACAGTAGTGAAACTACAGTAATGGAAACAACCGTACACAACTAATGGAACAACCCTAAAGTAGGTTTAAATGGAACAAACCACTCAACCTAGTGTTGGGTCGAAACGCTGGAACTGCTAAAATATGGTCCGCTAACTACGTGCTTTTAAACTGTATGATATTGGATTACTCGCAAACAAATCGTTTCCAGACAAAGTGCTATAGAACATTTTCGTCTTCTTTAGACCTGAAGAATATGACACTAAATTTATTGTACATAATTTTGAAACACCCTGTATAGTCCAAGAAATCTCTCATCAGCCCATGCGCTAATGCACATTTCTGATTGGCCATTGTTGTCTCGATAGTAGCGCCACCTGTCGTCACTGGCAGGAAACACAACATGCGGGGTGATGCATGTCACTTTACCAAATGAAAAAAAAAAATGCACAACATTTGGAAGTAGTGGTAGCATTAAGCAAAAAACTGGGTCGATTATAAAAAAAAAAAAAAAAAAAAAAAGAGACTGCTGATAAGAAATGGACAAAAATATGCATTTATATGCTGAAATTACGAGAATATGCACAAAAGGCCAAAATATGCAATTTTATACATTATAAAACCAATGTTTTTAAACACGTTATATACCCAAAATCATTGTTCATAAATTTCATGAAGTTGCATACTTGCAAAAAAAAATATGCATTTGCATAGAAATTTGCCCCCTGCTCATTACATACGTTTGAATGGGAAAATGAGGAAATGCCATGTCTCCTTACTTTAACGGTCTCAAGGCTAATCTTTATTAATACAAGAAATAAATTCAACTCTATTTATCATACGAGACAATTCTACTTATTTTATACAAAATTTATAGTAAAATAGAGCCGAATTGTTGTTCGTTTTTTTTTTTTAATTAAGAATATATATTAATACACCCCCTCCCCAACTGAAATGAGGAGTACCGTCAATATAACGTCATAATGATTTTTGATCGATAGTCGATAAATGTATATATACCTATATTTATCAATAGGCAACGTGCACAACGCAAGCGGCGCTAGTGAGAACTGCCCTGGTGGCGTGTAACTGCACTAGCTTCGGGAGAGGCGAAAGCTTTGTTCATATTTTAATACCGTTGCCCGCGACAATAACTAAGATTTTTTCGAATAAAACACAGTAATGGATCAATTAAAACAAATCATATATTGTGGATTTAGACCGATTGAATGCTCAGGATGTATGGCCAGCACTGTTTTTAAGGGGTAAATATTTATTTCAAGTTTATTTCAAGCAACATGAAGTTTATGAAGAAGCAAGATCAGAGAGCTTAAAACTACTTTTAAGCTCTCTGGCAAGATGCTTGCCGTAAATAAATGTTAATAAGCAAATAAACTATAAACATGGAATAAAAATACTAATTACTTTATTCCATGCTATAAATTAAAAAAAAGTTGGTTTCCATGTCTTGCCTTTGTGCATATTAAATTCCAATTCCCGTAATGAAGGTTTTGTAATTCAAATTGCTTCTCTGACTGTATTTTTATTTAAAAGTTTATCCCTTTTTTGATTATAATGGTTAAAAAGTTGCTATTATTGCAATTCAAATTCAAATTAAAAATTATTGAAAATATAAAATTTACAATGTATAAAATATACAATTTACAATGTATAAAATATAAAATTACTCAGTGCATTTACCAATACATACAAAACAGTAGTCACCCATGTTCCAAAGCCCCATTAGGGCTTGTATGGAATGATGAGAAATTAATAAACAAGATATATGAATCAAACTAAAATACATAGACACTTTTAAATCGTCAAAACTTACAAAAAGTAAGATCTCTTCCTAGAATTTATTATACATTATAAATTATCAATACAAAAGAAAAATACAAACATACATTTAGTAAAAATTAAATAATAATAATACATAAATATTTAATAATAATTATCTACCAAAAAATTTTTCATGAATGTTCTTATATCTAAATCTGAGTTTCGATTGAGTTCAAATTATTTTTTGCGTTCTTCCAATATAAAAAACTTGATTTAATCAAATTAAAGGATGTTAACTTAAGTATCCATTCTGGTATATTATTAAATAGGTCTGGGATATAGAATTGTCTTTCTCGTTTTCTATAATTATATTGAAAATTTGAGATATATCAAATTTTATGTTTTTTCGTAACGAGTATTCTTGCTTCCTACGTTTTAGATAGTTTTTCGAAAAGTAATTTGGAATTAATCTAATTAATAATAATACAGGGTGGTCCATTTAATTGTAGATATGGAAATATCTCTAAAAGAAAGCATCATACGAAAAAACGTCTGAAATCAAAAGTGAATTTACTTCGCGGGAGAAATTCATTAGCCCCCTCCCCCTTTGTGAGAGAAGTAGGGGCGGGGTAAATCTGAAATCTTAAATAGGAACTTCTATTTTTAATGGCATTTTCAGATTGTAAACAATATTTGAGAAATGTTTTATTCTTGGTGTTTTTTTCAATTGATTCAACCGCTTAGGAGATAGAGGCATTGAAAGTGTGGAACTTTTAAAGTTTTCAACCCAATTTTATCGATGAAGACAGAGATAGAGGATGGATCTTATAGACATAACTAATTCTACTTTTTGATGGCCTTACTTACTTACTTTTCAAACCCGCTTATCCGTTAGGGTCACGGGGGCAGCAGCCCTATGGAGGATCTCCAGCGATCGCGATCTTCCGCCATCAGGCGCATGTCCTCCCTGGTAATATCCAAGCGACTCGAACCCAGATTCTCCATGTAGTCTAGCCACCTGGTTCTAGGCCGACCCCTTGGTCTCTTACCCACCGGCTTGGAAAATAACAACTGCCTAGGAAGACTAGTTTGCGGCATCCGTATCACGTGGCCATACCAGCGCAACTGAGACCTCTCAATGCGGAGAAGTAGCAACACCTAGTATTGTGCTGCTGATTCCCTTATTGTGCTGCTAGATTCCCTTATTGTGCTGCTGTACACTCTATCTAGTAGGGTAACACCTGCAACACCTCTCAGAAATCTCATTTCGGCCGCTTGTACCCACGATCGCACTCTTTCGGTCATTACCCAAGCCTCATGACCATAGGTGAGAATGGGGACAAAGATGGATTTGAAGACGGAGAGCTTAGCTTTGTTACTCCGCTCGCGTTTCGTTACCACGGATCACCACAGTTCACGTCTGACACAGCTTGCTGCACCGATCCGAGCATCCAATTCTTTCTCCTGCCGTCCATCACTCGTGAATGCAATCCCGAGATACTTGAATTTCTCCACCTGTCTCAATGAGGCTCCCCTAACATGGAGAGCGCACTGAGCAGGCTGTCTTGAAAGGACCAGAACCTCAGTTTTAGCCACACTGATCTTCATCCCAGCTTCTTCACATTTGGCTGCAAACCAGTCTAGTGCATGCTGAAGGTTCGTGCGAGAAGACCCAAGGAGGACAAGGTCGTCAGCAAAGAGCAACCTCTCCACCACGCAGTCGCCCACACAAACACGCTCATCGCCTCGGCTGCCCCTGTCTATCCAGTCCATAAAGGTAATGAACAAGAGGGGCGACAGTATGCACCCTTGGCGAAGTCCAACACCCACGGTGAACGGTCTGGACTTAATGCCATTTATCCGGACACACATCTCAGAGCTTTCGTACAGACTCATGATAGCAACCAGTAATTGCCCATCCACTCCATACTCTTGCAACACTTGCCAGAGCTTCTCCCGAGGAACCCTGTCATAAGCTTTTTCGAGGTCCACAAAGCAAGCGTAGACCTCTTTTGCATACTCCCAGGATTTCTCAAAGATTTGCCTTAGAGCAAAGATGTGATCCGTCGTGCTTCGGCCGGGTCGGAAACCACACTGCTCCCCCGACAGATTGGAGTCGACTATTTCCCGACTTCTCTTCTCCAGACACTTAGCGTACACTTTCCCAGGAATGCTGAGCAAAGAGATGCCTCGATAGTTGTTGCAATCTCTCTGGTCTCCCTTTTTGAAGATAGGGATCACAATTCCTGTCTGCCATTGCTTAGGGGCCTGTCCAGATATCCAAGCAACCTGACACACTCGAGTCAGCCACAGGATACCATCCTGATTTAAGGCCTTTAACATCTCGGACCGGATTTCATCCGAATTTCATCGGATTTCATTTGATGGCCTTTAAGAATCCAAAGTTAGAATTTCAAAAATCCAATATTATTTAATACACACAACCAGACTGCCTCCAAAGGAATGCTGCCCACAAGACTTTGCTTGTGATAAAAAATTTTAGAAACTGTTACGAAGCTATTCCTGGTACTGACTCTCCGTTTTATCAAATCACACAAGCAAATTCGAAAAACTCAATATTTACGGAATGTACTGAAATTCTTCAAACAATGATAAATTCTGATAAAATCTCCCACTCCCTAGACGAAAACTTATAAAAGTGTAGGAGTTTATCTGATAATTTAGTTATTTTGTAAGTATTACTGCAACTTACACCTTTGCAGTTGTTATTTGCTATCTTAAAGCAATTTTTTAAAATGGTTTTATGCTAAAACTCCATGAAAATATCAGTAAGTGAACGAAGCACTCTCCCGAAACTTATGCCAGAAATGCTCACCAAAGTTCCCCCACTTCTCGCTTATTTTATATTTACTTCCTATCTTTTTATAGGAAACTTCTATTATATTTTATACATTTTGAAAAGGTAAATCGATCGTAGATCGGCAAAAAATGTCCGATAAAAACACGGTCGATTTGAGTTGATGGCTTTAAATTATCCAGCCTTTGTTTAATCGTTTTCTAACAGTGAAATTAATATTCTAACCCTGCAGAACAATGATTAACCAGTCACATACGTTTTCATTCATAAATTATTATGAAATTCACGTGTTGAAATTATTGTCGGCGATAGTCGGAGATGCCTTCTAGCCCACTCTACTCCAAGGTGTTGTGATGTCATAGAATGCTCTATCGCGCTATTAGTCAGCATTTCGTTGATAGAACCATGGCCGCCGCTGATGAAATAAAAGTTATACTCGCTCATTAAAATGAAATTACTATAATTATTTACACAATTTTGATTAATAAATTTAAAAAAGTTTCATTAAATACACTACTGTTTATAAAAATCGCAACACCCTGATGGAATAGCCCAATCTGCATTAAATTTGGAGCATTTGCATATCATGGGTCAGAAAAGAAACCATTAGATTTTCAGGTCAATACAATGCGTTTTATTGTCACATTAGTATCGGGTGAAACCACCGTGGGATGCAATTACAGCCTCTAAACGTCGTGGCATTGAGTCAAACAAGCTCTGAATAAGGGCCTGGGGAATGTCCTGCCATGCTCTGTCTACACGGGTATACAGTTCATCCACAGTTGCTGCTGCAGGAGTCTGACGAGCCAATCGATGAGCAACCCTGTCCCACACATGTTCAATTGGGGACATGTCTGGTGAACGAGCAGGCCAGGGGAACTAGGGAGTCTGATGTGCTTGGAAAAAGGCGAGGACATTTCTGGCCACATGTGGTCGGGCATTGTCCTGTTGGAATACAGCGCCTGGAAGGTTCTGCAGGAAGGGGATGACCTCGGGTTGCACAACTTCCCTGATGTACCGGTCACTGTTCAGATTGCCATGGATTCTGATCAGACGGGAGCGGCCATGGTAACTGATTGCACCCCACACCATCACCCCTGGCGTTTGTCCTGAATGATGCTGCAGGATGCATTCTGGAAGGTCGCGCTCGCCACGATGTCTTCTGACTCGTAACCTGCCGTCATGGTGCTGCAAGTTAAACCTTGACTCATCCGAAAACACAACTTGTTGCCATTCAGCTTGCCACTGTTGGTGTTGATGGGCCCATTGCAACCTGAGGCGCCGATGGTTTTGAGTCAAAGGAATCCGCAACAATGGTGCTCGTGCCATCAATCCTCTGGAAATCAAACGGCGTCGTACAGTGCTAGCAGACATTGTCCTACCTACTGTAGCACCCCACTGTTGTGCTAACACAGTGGAAGTGGCTGTATGATCTGCTACACACATGCGATAGAGGTGTCTGTCATCTCGCGGTGTCGTCGTGCTGGGTCTTCCTGAGCCTGGTCTTCGGTGTGCCCTGTTCTCTTCGCTCCACTGCCTCCATGCACGCATAATTGTCGTTGCATTACGTCCTACACGAGCAGCAATGTCACGATACGACCATCCCGCTTCACGCAGACCAATTATGCGTCCTCTTTCAAAGTCTGTCAGCTGTTGATATGGTACCCTTCGTCGTCGTCGAGGCATGGTGTTCTTTCAAGCAATTACTCTGAAAATCTAATCATTTATACTCTGACCCATTGTATGCAAATATTGCAAACTGCATATGGATAAGACCATTCCATCAGGGTGTTGCAATTTTTATAAACAGTAGTGTATATTAAAATAATTTAGAAGGTTATATAAATAATGTAACTGGTGTCTAAATTACTATTTAAGATACTGTGAGACGCTGAAACGAAGTAGTTCGATCTTTTTGTAGACCCTAGAAGTTTGCGGCCTAAAGTGAATGTGGCCAATATTCGAAAATATACGGTATCTCACACCAGGTTCATTAATTTGGCCTCCAAAATCTGACTTGCGTGCATCACTAAGATACAATCATTAAGCATCCAGAAAACAATGTTACAGAGCATCCTAAAGCCATTAGGCATCAAGCTATTACTACTCTCTATGGTGTACAGGTATTGGACATTGAAACTGAAACACCTGGTAGAAATCCAAAATCTTTATTTAATAAGGTGTTGGGGCACCGTGGGCAGCCAGCACAGCAGTAACACGTCTTGGGAAGGATCGGTAGAGGTCCTGCACAGTTTGCACCCCAAACCATTACTGATCCACCTCCGTGTTTGACTGTGGGTGCCAAGCAGTCTGGGTTGTAGGCATCAGAGGGGCTCCTCCAGACGAATATCCTCCCTGTTGTTTGGAAGACAGTGTAGTTGGACTCGTCCGAGAATATGACGCGTTTGAGGTCATCCAACGTCCAGGTTTTATGCGTCCGGCACCACTGAACCCGCTTGGAGGCATTTGTACTACTGATGAAAGGCTTCGGTATAGCAACCCTGCCATGGATGTTGGATTTATGCAGGTAACGACGGATTGTCTTCGTGCACACAGGTTCCTGGAGGTGTGTATTCATTTCTGCGGTGATTTCTGCTGCGGTGGTTTTCCGCTTTCGTGCAACAATCCTGGTCAATGTCCTGACGTCTCTTTCCGACAACTTCCGTTTTCCCCTGCAGTTGCTCCTCCTGGACGTGGTTTGTCCTTCCTGTTCATATGCACACATCACCCTGGATACTGTAGCACGTGAGACATCACAAAGTGTGGCAGTTTTGGACACAGATGCACCTGCTAGACGCACCCCAACAATCTGCCCTCTTTTGAAGTCGGATATGTCTCCCATTATAGCGCTCTGCACAGACAATTTGAAGCTTACTATCGAACTTTTCTACTGGAGTGACTACCAAGACCTCTGACACGTGATTCATTGATATGCATACGATTAATTACCTAGCAGAAGGTTCTATTCAGCCCTGGGGGCATCCAGTGCTATTTGCGAAGGTGTTTCAGTTTCAATGTCCAATACCTGTAAGAAAATGTTGTGTGCCCCTTTTTATAATAAACTCTGGGGAGGGTCACAATATCCCCTTGGTAGTGCACTTCTTAAGAAAGTTTGCTCAAGAGAAAATCCTGAAATAAAGAAACTGTATAAGCATACAAACCTATACACAGATATCCTTATTACATGGCAGCGGGACATATCTCTAACAATTCTGAGAGTCTAATGCTTGGTGCAGCATCCAGACGAATCCCCTGGCGAAAATTGTACCACCTTACAATATTGGGCAATAAAGCCCATCTTTACAGACTCTTGGCAACACAACTCTAACAACCTCCAGGTAAACGAACTACATTACGAGGTAATACACCCAAAAAGAGAGGGTGAAAGAGACATGTACAATACTGTAGGGACCATAATTTACGTTTCTAAATAAGGCACTGGAACCAAGAACGGCCTTCTCAGGTCAACAATAAACTTGAACGAGTTCCCAGCAGTCTTGTCTACAGACTTCTTGTTGCATAGTATAGCTGCGGCGAAATAAAATGAAGTCACTCACCAAAGCAGATAAATTTAGGGCTCTCTGGAAATTTTTGCTGTTGTCCATACTCCGACGTTCGAATCATCTTTACAGAAAAAAAACATTTATCCATGAAACGCTTTGCATTACGTGAATATAAGAAATGTTGTTGAGTACTGTGAAATGATGCCACTTCTGTAGTTTTATTTATTGTTGTAAAAAATTTTTTATGTGCGATATGAATCCAGTTAAAGGTTAATTGTAATTCTACATATTTGTAACTTTCTTGGTTTAAGTGTGACTTCTGCATGATTTTTTTATTTGCGAATTTAAATGCTGATTTCTGCACGAAGGGGAATATCAACAACTTTGTTTGGGGTGATGTAACTCTCAGGATTTTTTATGACCGGATGCACAGGGCACGTTGGGTAACGGAACTGTGGCGGGCTCGGCAAGGAGAATGGAGCAGGACATTGGAGACAGGAACGGGAGACTGAGAGGACGTGCGGAGGCATGGATGACAATGAGAAGCAAGTCAGCACATGGATCCGTGAGTTTGGCGACCTTATAGTGACATCCTGCCTATGAACCTCGTGAGTCTATGCAAAAATATGTGATATCGGTGACTGCGATTAAGGACTGCGAACAAGGACTGTGTGGTGAGATCAATCCTTTTTATTTTTTCCTTTTCATGCAGAGGTCTAGTTGTTAAGCAGTGTAATTTGCATGGAATCTTTGCTAAGAAAATGGCTGTGTAAGAGACAAATAGTTGGGAAGAATACCTATATACATGGATACCAATTAGTTGAATTATCAAGACTGTAAGTTTGAATTATCTGTACATGTTTTCCATTGTTCATTAATTTTGTTCTTCACTGTAAATACCATATTGGATCATTAAGATCCTTTTCATATTTTTGTTTAAATTAAATACCGTATGTCAGTTTTTCTCAAACTTTTTTGTCTTGCGGCACACTAAAATGTTCTAAAAATTTTCGCAGCACACCTGAAATAATCTTAATTTTATTAATTTTATTTTATTAGTTTAGGGTGGAAATTTAATATTTTTGAATTTATTAAGCAATTTTTATTATTTTTCGAAAAATCCTGCGGCACACTAGCAAATCTTTTGCGGCACACTACTGTGCCACGGAACACAGTTTGAGAAACACTGCCTTATATCCTTAATTAAGAATATCGACTCCTTATTTGAATACGTGCAATATTACTTTGACAACACACTTTCATGAATACAAATTTCTGTATCCGTTTCACGGGTGGCCAACGCAGTTGGCAGTAGTATTGTAGTATGTGGTACAAATTGAAGTTTTATTATCGTAAACCTTGACTTATTGTAAACTGAAGTTGGCATTGTGTACTTTTAAGTAGTTTTTAATAGTGATTATTTATTTATTTATTTATTTATTACATTGAAGAGTCCGATCATGCCTGAAAGTTGAATTACTTATTTTAAAAATCTAATACCTACATGAATATAAAATTTTTTTAAGGTAGTAGAAAGTGTAGCGTCAAAAGCAACATCGGATGATGAACTTAAGGGATAATCAAAGCGGAAGTCAAAGGGCAGACTGCTATAAGATGCGAAGAGCTTGACTTATAGGCTATAAAGAAATATGGGGAACTTAAGGAAAAAATGAGAAACGTATTAAAAAAAAAATAAGAAGATTCGGGAACCAGAAGGCAGCTTTATTCTGCCAGGCAAAAGAACAATGAATCAATCCAAGATTTTATACTTCGCCTGGAACCATTATATAATAACTTGCAAAGCAAGATCCAGAACTTATCAAAAGAAGGGTTGACACAATATTAAAAAAGGTACAGATAATGTCAAAACCAGAAATTCAAGAAAGAATGCAATTAAAATCAACAAGGACCATTAGTGAAACTATTGAATTAGCAGAGGAGGTTTCATTGTTATGTTGTGACATTCTATGTCAGTTTAGAGTGTTGTATATGTCCAATGGGAAACAGGGAATAGCGAATGGGAACTGAAATGGCTGGGGGTGTGCACGGGCGTTGTAATGTATAATATGTGCGGTCGCCATTCCACTATTTTTCGTTGGTTGTGTCGGTGAAGTAAGTGGTTGTGGTTGCTTTGCTTGAAAATGTGTGCTTATATAGTGGGTGGTGAAAGTGAGATCGTTTGAGATGTGAACGTGTGAGAATGGGTTGTATTGTCCGTACTTGCGCGTAATTTGCAGTGCGGCCGCTCATTTGTGAGTGTCTGCAAGGATCGTGGGGTCAGTTGCGTGATAGTCATTGTTCTTTTGTTTTGTTGCTTTGTTTATTGGAGGCTAACTTTATTGTTTTTTTAGAATTTGCGCTTAGCCTTCGGCAAACAATCGTCTAGTTTTCAATATAAAAAATGTGTCGTTACTGTGTGACATTTCATGTCAGTGAGTGTCACATGGGTCCGGCAGAGAAGTATAGGAGTTTGTTTTAATTATATCGACATAAAATATGGGGCAGTTTTAATACTTTTGTGTGATTTTGCTCTCTTTATTTTTCACGTCTGGTGTTTAATTCTGTTTATGATATTCATTGTTTTTATTCAGTAATAATGTATTTCAAGATATTTTATTTTCGTTTTAAAGGCTGTTGTCATAAAAAATTATTATTCGTTTTAAGTAATTGTTGGCGATTGCTGTTCACGACGATGATCGTGCAACAGGGCTCGCTATTGTTACTGAGAAAAAGATTGCTTCTGGGATATTTTCCGAGAAACTGTGCAATCTCAGTGTATCTGTGCATTGTTGAGGTTTTTATGCATTTTTTGGTTCTTATATTTTTTTTTTTGGCTTTGAGCAACCGCTGCGAATGGATGTGAAATAGGCAAGATGGTGGGAACGCCGGAAACGTTCAAGACATGTTTGTTTTAGTTTGTTCTCGCTGGCCGGTTGCTAATTATTCTGATTATCCTGCTGTATTAAATTATTGTACACAATGTTTAATTGAAAAAAGTGGTCCATTTGAGGTTCGATTATGAGAACTCCGACGTGTTGCTGTGTTCGAACGGAGATTGCGATACGACACACCGTTGAAGACAACAAGCCATTAAGATTACATTATCGGGTGAGTCCGTTCTGTGTTATGTGTCCGGGAAAACTTGTGATTTATGCTAAAGGAGTATTGCAATTATAGGATCCATTAGAGCAAGTAAAGCGAAGACGAAATAATTAACTGTAACAATTGTTCGTTTATATCAGAGACTGTGTGTATAGAGATAGTTGGATCAGCGTAGCTGAACAATAGGAAATACGTATTAATGAGAATGCGTTGCACTTGTTACAATAATGTCATTGCATAACTGTAGTATTTATAATGAATTATGGTAGTTGCTTAGTATGCAGTAATAGTTTGAAGGAGAAGTCTTCATAACGCAACTAGACAAAATTTCAGTATTCTATGCAGGAGCTCGCGATCCGAGTATTAAATTGATTAGGAGTTGCACGCAATATCCGTGTGGGCGTGGCTGTTGCTCCCATCGAGCATAAGCCTCGTTCTGGTCACAACCACCACAGAGTGCATGTCAAGCTGCATTATTGAGTCGCGAACACATTGGAGTGCTAACAGGGGGTTATTACGAGCCTCCCCGTATGCATAATTTAATTAAAAGGTCTGTGTGACGTGAGCAAGTGTCCATGTTGTAGTACAATAAGCCCTGCCGGTGTGTACACAGAACTAAATAGAAGCGTAGCTTTATTCCTTGTTGAGGATCCGCCTGCACAGCTGAGGTGCATTCGTGTTGTTGCACATGGTAATTGGTTGCGAAGTCTTGCACATGGTCTGATTAATGCGCTAATTTAATGAAAGTGTTGGTTGATTAGTAATGTAGGAACTCTGCTTCTGAGAGGGCCCTCTACGGAAGTTACCTCTGTACAGAGCGAAGATCAATGCGGAGTGTAAATTATTGCAGTGTGTTGACGTATTTTTGGTTATGCAGATTTTTATTGCACCTTTTCTTGAATATTTATGTCTGTGTCGAAGAATAAAGAGAGATATTTTAAAGTTTAATTTATTATCTGCTGTAGAAGTTTTCTTTATAATTTTAAGATTCACATCCCCGTTAATCAGTCCCGAACCCTTGATGCCTGTCTCACCTGACACTAGTTGTTGATACCTTATTATAGGGAAAGGGGTGTCACATTTTGGCACCCGAACAGGGGCTGATAATCCGGAATTGCCGGACAAACGAGGATGTGAATTATTTTGCTGGTTTTTGGGGAAAATCGTGCTGTTTTTTTTGCTGGTTGTTTGTGGAGCGGGGTATGATTGATAAATAGTATTGGAGGATGCATTCTGCACTGGTAAAGCAGGTAGCGCTTTAGAAGGGGAGTGATGTTCTGGCAGTAGATAGGCCACAAAATTAGAGTGGTAGAGCAATACTTATAGAAGGGGAAGTTGCCGATTGCAATGGATCTTCCGAGGTGAGTGTATGTAGGAGATATTAAGAGGGGTATTAATAGATTGAATGTGGTGAACAGGATTATCTAATGGGGTAATATGCCCAGGGATGCATGGCAATCAGGGGTGATAGAGGTGGCTAAGTCAATTGAGGGGTTGAATTTTGGAGAGATTGATCCCGAGCCAAAAAAAGCACTGACAAGCGTAATCCATGTGTTTCCTGACTGCTTTGGGGATCAGGTAACAGAGGTCCAGGGGGTTGCTATTATCAAGCGGAGTATGGCATTGATAAGTCCAAGCCGGTGTTCGTTCGGCAACACAAGATACCCCATGTCTACAAGGACGCCTACCAGCAGAAAATCATGGAGCTTGAGAGGGCTGGGATTATTGAAGCGAGCTTAAGCCCGTGGAACTCCCCGGTGCATGTGGTACCGAAGAAAAATGGTG
This sequence comes from Rhysida immarginata, assembly GCA_023313115.1. NCBI lineage: Eukaryota > Metazoa > Arthropoda > Chilopoda > Scolopendromorpha > Scolopendridae > Rhysida > Rhysida immarginata. The sequence goes on from JAHWFO010083400.1 coordinate 951,068, forward strand.
AAGTGCGGATAACGCTAAATCTTCGCCAGGTTAACGCATGCACAATCCTGGTGGACTTCCCCGCTGCGATTGAGCGAGACATCCTGGAGGAACTGAACGGGCATAGATTCTTCTCAGTGCTCAACCTCAATAATGGGTATTTTCATATAACGAACGGATATTGATAAGAGAAAAGGACGAGACACAAAAACTCTGGAATACAATAAATACTAGTTAATAAATAAAAATGAAAAATAAAATAATAATTAACAAATAACAAAATAATTAATAAATAATAAGTAAAATCAAAATAAAACTATAAACGTTCAGTAAGGGGTCCATAGTGCTGTTTCTATCGATAAAATTGGTAGAGACTTTACAACACAACAAAGGAAGTTGCTGTGTTGTAAAGTCTCTACCAATTTTAAAACTATAAAATCAAATAAAAAAGCTTACGTTTCGGATAGACACTATCCTTTATCAAAGCAAAAAGGATAATTCTCTAAAGGCAATTAGAATATTAGAGAATTATCCTGAAGTTATGAAAAAAGTACTAAAGGACGCCTTTATATATAGTTGGCATAGGGAACAGTAAGATGGTATTGGCTGAAAAAGCAGAAGAGGGATTTGAAGACGTGTTGGGATAGGCCAGGAAGGAGGACAAATAGGAGGTAATAAGAGGGCGACGAAAGATAATGCAATAGGATAACACATACAAAAGTATAAAAAAGTTTAGGAATGATAGGGTGTCCAGCAAAACGATTTCGTAAAATTCCCTGGAAAAAAAAAAAAAAAATTATCCCTGAAAAAAACCCTGACTTTTCAAGTATGAAAAAATCTCTTCATACTTTCATTTGCAAAAAACTTGATTTTCTCTATTCCAAAAAATGTAATAAATTTCAGATAGATCGTATTTCTTTCCCTAATAAATCCCACTTTGTGTCTAATCGGTTATCCGCCTTTTTTCTGAACTCCCTGTCTAAAAACAATCCACCTCCCTCTACCAGCTCCAGCTCCTCTACTCTTGGCACAACCGCAGTTATTAATCTATTAACCACTAAACTTTCGTCTCTCGAGATCAGAACCCTGTCCAAAGGTCTTTCCTTCTGTCCCACTCCTAATACTATTGACACTTTTGATATCATTTCCTCTGTCGATAACTTTAGCCGTACCCTCAGGTCCTGTCTATACTTTTGCATGAATCCTTCCAATTCTACTCCTGCTACCAACTCAACCTTCCATATTCCCAGAGACTGAACCCCTCCTCATGACGTCAATCCTGAACTTGCAGTTTACATCAAATCCATACAAAACGACATCCTCTCCATCACTAAAAATATTAAAAAACCTCTTCCTAACCTCACCAATAACGAATTCCTTTGTATCAAACGCCTTAGCAATAACCCTAATATAACAATTAAACCAGCAGATAAAGGGGGCGCTATTGTTGTCATGAACACCTCTGACTACATTAACGAACCTAACAGACAACTCTCTCATATTACGTTCTACAAGAAACTAACCTCCGATCCTACTGAAACATTCAAAACCATACTTCAAAATACCCTCTCGCAGCTTGAATCCTCTTCTGAAGTTGATAACAAAACCCGCCTCTTCCTGCTTCCTAAATTCAGTTCTCATGGTCGTTTCTACCTTCTTCCCAAGATTCATAAACCTGGCAATCCCGGCCGTCCGATCATCTCTTGTAACAACACACTCTGTGAGCCACTATCTGCGTATGTCGGCCACCACATACGCCACATCCCACCCAGTCTTCCTTCCTATATCAAAGACACTAACGATTTTCTCTCCCATATCCAGCGCCTGAACGACTCTAACTACGATTTCAAGAACGTCTTCCTCTGCACGCTTGATGTCTCTTCCCTCTACACTAACATTCCTCATGATGATGGGGTTAAAGCTGTGTGCAACAGTCTCAAGGCTAACAAACCTTTCCAAGTTCCTTCCACTGACACTATCTGCCTTCTTCTTCGTACCATCCTCACCTCCAATTTCTTTACTTTTAACAATGAGTATTACATCCAGACCAGTGGCACTACTATGGGCTCCAAAATGGCTCCCAACTATGCTAACATTTTTATGGGGGAGGTGAAAACCAAACTACTTTCAACGTCTCCCTTAAAGCCGTTGGTCTGGCTGCGATATATTGATAATATTTTCCTGATCTGGCCACACAACGAAGACTCACTCTTATCTTTTATCACCCATTCCAACTCCATCCACCCCTCCATCAAGTTTTCTCACAATTACTCTATCAGGACAGTTTCTTTTTTGGATGTCTCTATCTCTATCACTAACAATAAATTGTCTACTAATCTCTATAAGAAGCCCACTGATCAACACCAGTACTTACACTATGACAGCTGCCATCTGCGCCATTGCAAGGATAACATCCCATTAGGTCAGTTAACTCGCATCCATAAAATTTGCACTAATCAGTCTGATAAGGACTTCCATGCTAATGCCCTTACCCACTCCCTAAAAGCAAGAGGCTACCCCAAATCTGTCATACGCGCTTCTATCTCTAAACATCGCAATTCTCATTCTAACAACAACCCCAAACCTTCTCCAGCCATGACAACACCTACATTAGTTCTTCCTTATCATCCAACCCTCAATAGTATTAAAAATGTCCTAAGTAAACATCAACATATTATTGACAATTCTCCTCTTCTCCACTCCATTCTACCACCAAAAGTTACTTTTAAACGGACATTTAATTTTAAAGATATTCTGGTCCATGCTGCTATTACCAAACCACGCACTTCCACTAAGGGAATGTTCTCCTTGGAATGCAAAGCGTTGTGGTGTTTGTCATTTTTTTAACCCTGCTACCTCCATTTCTAGTAGTGCCTCCTCCTTTACTTTCAAGATTAACCAGAACCTGACCTGCACTTCTGACAACTTAATTTAACTGTTACATTGCAAAGTATGCCAGAAACAGTATGTTGGAGAGACAGGCAATACCATACGCTCAAGATTTGCCGGGCATAAGTTTGATATTCTTAGCAATGCTGACACCCCTGTCGCTAAACACTTTAATTCCCCTGGTCACTCTGTACAGGCCATCAGCATTTATATTCTTCGTAGTAACTTCCATAACAAAAAAGAAAGAAAGCAATTCGAGTCTTTTCTTATTTGGAAATTTAATTCGCTCACCCCTAATGGCATTAACCTTAGCAAAGGCACTGTTTTCTCATTACCTTTCCCATATTCCTCTTCAACTTCAGCTATTCCCTAATTTGTCGCAGGCTCTCTGGGCCTTTTTTCTTCTTTCTTTCTTTATCTTTTTTTATCTTGTCTCAGTTTTAATGTTCTGTCATATCTCTCTACTTCTATGTTCATTTTGTGTCCGTCGCTGTACTTTTTTTCATAGGCTATCTGTACTCTTTTATTTTAGTGACCTTTTTATTATGCGATACTATTTTACAGGGTGACTAGCGACCGGGCTTTGTCAAAATAATTGTGTAACCGGGAACGGTCAGGGATTTTTTCAGGGATAATTTTTTTTTTTTTTCCCCCCAGGGAATTTTACGAAATCGTTTTGCTAGACACCCTATCATTGCTAAACTTTTTTATAATTTTCTCTGTGTTATCCTATTGCATTATCTTTAGTCGCCCTCTATTTACCTCCTATTTGTCCTCCTTCCTGGCCTAACCCAACACGTCTTCAAATCCCTCTTCTGCTTTTTCAGCCAATACCATCTTACTGTTCCCTATGCCAACTATATATAAAGGCGTCCTTAGTACTTTTTTCATAACTTTATGATAATTCTCTAATATTCTAATTGCCTTTAGAGAATTATCCTCTTTGCTTTGATAAAGGATAGTGTCTATCCGAAACATCAGCTTTTTATTTGGCTTTATAGTTTTATTTTGATTTTACTTATTATTTATTAATTACTTTGTTATTTGTTAATTATTATTTTATTTTTCATTTTTATTTATTAACTAGTATTTTCAAATACCGTTGGACGAGTCGCTGAGGGACTGCTATGCCTTTCAGACTCCCTGGGAAAAATATCAGCTTACTAGGCTGCCCCAAGGGGGAGGGCAAAAACTCCTCCCACCTTTTCCAGCGGTACGTAGTAAAAACACGACGCGAAAGGCTGGGAGGGGAGGTGCATTCCTTCTTGGATGATATCCTCGTGTCAACAAGAACACTCGACGAGCAACTGGAAGTTTTTAAATGGGTGTTTGAGAGATTCCGGACCAAGGGCTTGATTATCAAGCCAAGCAAGTGTCAATTCTATACCCCTTGCATCCAGTATCTGGGCCATGTGATTTCGATGTCGGGAATTAGCCCTGACCCAGATAATGTGGCGGCGATCAGTAGGATTAAAGAACCTAAGAATGTGAAGGAGGTTAGAGGGCTGATAGATTCAGTCAATTTCTACAGTCCTTTCATTGAGGACTTATCGCGAATACTCCTGCCCATCACTCAGCTTACCCACAAAGGAGTAAAGTTCTTGTGGAGTGATGCGTGCCATGATGCGTTAGAAATGATAAAAGTGCTTTGTTCTGTGCACCCGTTGTAATCGCACCCAATTATAAGGAAATATTTTTTCTTGCTACCGATGCATCAGCGTATGTCATTGGGGTGGTGTTGCAGCAGAAGATAGAAGGTGAGTTGAAACCAATCGCCTTCTTCAGCCATAAGCTGCAGGGTGGGCAACTTAACTACAAAGTAATAGAGAAGGAGGCCCTCGCAATTGTGATGGTAACTAAACAGTTCCGCCATATTATTCTGGGGTTCCCGACGACCATCATCACGGATCACAAACCCCTTGTGTTCATACAGAGGATGAAGGACTCCAACCATCGAGTGCTTCGTTGGGCGTTGCAGTTGGAGGAATTCTGCCTCGAGTATGAACACATGGCGGGGAGACATAATTGTGTGCCTGATCTATTTTCACGACAGTGTGCGAGTTTCATGATTGTGAATACAGATCCAGACATGAGGCAAGAGTTGTTAAGATAGCAACCAATGGACCCTTGGCTATCTGAGATCTGGACAAACTACAAGGACGGGATAGGGTATCAAAACCTTAGGGTGAATTGACATTGGTCCGGTTTGATGTCAAACACCCAAATGCTCGTCCGAGGGTATGCGTTCCACTAGGGTAAGGGGGGGGGGGGCTATTGGCTCGTTTCTTGGATGGTCTGCTGGGGGGTCACCAGGGTGTGGACACCACGCTCCGCAAGATTCGGAAACTCTACTTTTGGCCGGACATGCGAAAGGATGTAGGGGAGAGTGGGGCTGTTTCGGACGGGGGTTGGTTCGTACATCTCGATTTTTTTGTAGCTAGTATCGATATAAATAGTTTTGATTTTTATCATGAGATGTCACTGCAGTAGGGCACAACTGAACGTCTTTTGACAAAGTTTTGCTTAACGGTAAGAAAATTACAGCAATTATCTGTTTTTTGTGAATGAATTTTTTTTATTTCCACTCTACTATTTCTTAATTTACAAAGCAGTGGATATAGTAGTATTACTTGCATGAATAGAAGTTGTTGGAGGTGGAAGTAGAGTCCATTTGTCCAGGTTGCAATTTTACACATGTATATCGTTAGGCCTAAAAAATGACAATTTGTCAGCAATGGAGTGATGGGGTTGTTTCGGACAACATTAGAGGGGCTGCTTCGGACATTTATTTTTAAAATGAAATTGTTCTAAAATTTTATTTTATTTTTTTTAAGATGGTTAGAGTGTACAAAAGGAAGAGGATGCATGCTACTGCAGCCTTTTCTGATATTAATCAAGCAGTAAAGGCAGTAACCATCAAGTCTCCTGCACAAACAAAGCGAAATCTTTTCATTGATGATGAGGAAGATGAGGAGGACATAGGTGTAGATCTGATTGACTCAGACAATTTTGGAAATTTAGATAAGATGCCTGAAGAGGGCAATTATGTCATAGTTGAATTTGTAACTCAACCTAATGCAAGAAAAGTGTATTATGTCGGCAAAGTCCTTCAGCACAGTGATGAAGGATATGAAATTAGCTTTCTTCGATCTCGAAACAAGGCATTTGGACAATTTTCACTACCAGATGTCCCCGACATTTCTACAGTTCCAGATGATAGCGTAAAAGCATTGCTACCTAAACCAAATGCTTATGGACAGACGAGAAGGCAAAATGCATATCTGTCATTTTCACGTGATTTCATTGATTTCAGACTAACATACCAACATTGTCAATAATTTCACTTTATTTTGTAATAAATATTGTTACAGTACAGTACCTACATGACATGTGAAACCTTTTATTTATTCATGTCCGAACCAACCCCCCTCTGTGGGGTTGGTTCGGACAATGCAGGGTTCCAGGGAAATGCAATTTCTAATAGGATAAAAATTATTTTTTTAATTTTCAAAAATAGGTTTTTGTAGTTTAAGGTATAGTGTTTAAGATAGCACTCAGTATTCAACCCTTTTCTTTTTACAAACTCTGTAAAAAATTAAAAACCCTAAATTGTCCGAACCAGCCCCACTCTCCCCTAATTCAGAAAGTAAAAGAATGTGTTACATGTCAGAAGACGAAGAGAAATATTGTTAAAGCACCTTGGCAGGAGGGCATTATGGCCAGGTACCCTTTCGAGAAAATTGTGATCGATATTGTGGGACCTGTGCAGAGATCAAGGAAAGGAAACAGATACGTATTGGTCATGACCGACGTATTAACGCGTTATGTTGAAGCCAGAGCCCTGCTGGATCAGACGGCTGATACTGTGGCAGAAGCCTTAGCCAGTGACATTGTGTGCTGGTACGGCGTACCCAGACAGATTATAAGTGACAGGGGCGCCAATTTCACTTCGGAAACATTTAACACTTTGTGTAAGGAGCTGGGTATTGCGCATAAAGTCACCACATCTTATCGTCCAACATCCAATGGTCTTGCAGAAAGATGCAACAAATCTTTATGCGAGACCATTGCAGCGCTGTGCGGGAATCATCCCAAATCGTGGGATGAAGTATTGGTTTTTGCACTGTGGACGATGAGGACAAGTTGGCATGAATCGTTGAGGGAAGCTCCTGCATTCCTCTTATATGGCTTCGATCCCATAGCGCCAAGAGGGTGGGATGAAGAAGAGGAATTGACCCATGAAGGTATGATAACAGAAGAATACCGATCTACATTAGTGCAAAGGTTGTGGCGAGTTAGACTAGAGGTGTATGACCTCGATCACAAGCAGAGACGGGAAAAATTAAACCGCATCAGTGAAGAACGACCTACCAGGACATTGAACATTGGTGAGAGGGTTTGGTTGTTAAGGCAGGGGGGACACAAAAAAAATTCTTTCCCAAATATATTGGCCCATTTAGACTAGTGCAAAAGGTAACCGATGTAACGTATAAAATTGAAGGCAATAGGCAACGTGATTTAATCACAGTGCATGTAGATCGGTTAAAACCGTATGTGGGTGGTTGTCCAGTACAGGGTGGTAGGAGGAGAATACCAAGAAATAGTGAGGGAAATAATGGGTGAGGACACAGAATCAAAAAAGGAGGGAATGGTAGTGAATAAGCGTTCACCGGAGTTGCATTTGGCTGCTGAGAGAGAGCCGGAAATGGGAGAACAGAGGTGGTTCTCGAAGAAAATATACCTGTGGAATCGGATGTGGATAATGTTGAGCCAGTTGTGGCCAGAGGGCAAGGACGATATAACCTTAGGCAACAGCCACGTCCAGATTACCGCGGCCTGCATATGGTTAAATGAATGGTGGAAGGCGTATGGGTTTTGCAACCTAGAATTATAAGTGAAGGTTTGAACATGTGAGAAGGCATGTTCAAAAGTTTCCGTCGGGCGTATGTGACATTTCATGTCAGTGAGTATCACATGGGTCCGGCGGAGAATGTATAGGAGTTTGTTTTAATTATATAGACATAAATTATGGCGCAGGTTTAATACTTTTGTGTGATTTTTCTCTCTTTATTTCTCACGTCTGGTGTTTAATTCTGTTTATGATATTCATTGTTTTTATTCAGTAATAATGTAATTTAAGATATTTTATTTTCGTTTTAAAAGGCTGTTGTCATAAAAATTTATTATACGTTTTAAGTAATTGTTGGCGATTGCTGTTCACGACGATGATCGTGCAACAGGGCTCGCCATTGTTACTGAGAAAAACATTGTTTCTGGGATATTTTCCGAAAAACTGTGCAATCTCGGTGTATCTGTGTATTGTTGGGGTTTTTATAATTTTTTTGGTTCGTATATTTTTTTTTTTTTTTTTTGGCTTTGAGCAACCACTGCGAATGGATGTGAAATAGGCAAGATGGTGGGAATGCCAGAACGTTCGAAAAATGTTTGTTTTAGTTTGTGCTCGCTGGCCGGTTGCTAATTATTCTGATTATCCTGCTGTACCAAATTATTGTACACAATATTTAATTGAAAAAAGTAATCCGGGTCCATTTGAGGTTCGATTATGAGAAGTCCGACGTGTTGCTGTGTTCGAACAGAGATTGCGATACGACACACCGTTCAAGACGACAAGCCATTAAGATGACATTATCGGGTGAGTCCGTTCTGTGTTGTGTGTCCGGGAAAACTTGTGATTTATGCTAAAGGAGTATTGCAATTATAGGATCCATTAGAGCAAGTAAAGCGAAGATGAAATAATTAACTGGAACAATTGTTCGTTTATATCAGAGACTGTGAGTATAGAGATAGCTGGATCTACGTAGCTGAACAATAGGAAATACGTATTAATGAGAATGCGTTGCACTTGTTACAATAATGTTATTGCATAACTGTAGTATTTATAATGAATTATGGTAGTTGCTTAATATGCAGTAATAGTTTGAAGGAGACGTCTTCATAACGCAACTAGACAAAATTTCAGTATTCTATGCAGGAGCTCGCGATCCGAGTATTAAATTGATTAGGAGTTGCACGCAATATCCGCGTGGGCGTGGCTGTTGCTCCCGTCGAGCATAAGCCTCGTTCTGGTCACAACCACCACAGAGTGCATGTCAAGCTGCACTATTGAGTCGCGAACACATTGGAGTGCTAACAGGGGGTTATTACGAGCCTCCCCTTATGCATAATTTAATTAAAAGGTCCGTGTGACACGAGCAAGCGTCCATGTTGTGTTACAATAAGCACTGCCGGTGTGTACGTAGAACTAAATAGCGGCGTAGCTTTATTCCTTGTTGAGGATCCGCCTGCACAGCTGAGGTACATTCGTGTTGTCGCACATGGTTATTGGTTGTGAAGTCTTGCACATGGTCTGATTAATGCGCTGATTTAATGAAAGTTTTGGTTGATTAGTAATGTAGGTACTCTAGTTCTGAGAGGGCCCTCTACAGAAGTCACCTCTGTACAGAGCGAAGATCAATGCACCGTGTAAATTGACGTATTTTTGGTTATGCAGATTTTTATTGCACCTTTTCTTGAATATTTATATCTGTGTCAAGGAATAAAGAGAGATATTTTAAAGTTTAATTAATTAGCTGCTGTAGAAGTTTTCTTTATAATTTTAAGATTCACATCCCCGCTTTATCAGTCCCGAACCCTTGACGCCCGTCTCACCCGACACTAGTTGTTGATATCTTATAATAGGGGGAACGGTGTCACAACTGTAAGAGAAAAAAGGAAATTTAAGTCTGTTCATAAGTTTGTTTTGTGTTGACCAGTTGTCTCTGTTGGTCCTGATGAAAGCATGTAATATGGCTTCAGTGGAAATATTTAGAAGCACTTCAACACATTGGAGCAATTTGCATGTTTGATTTCTTTGTTAAGCGACAATTTTGTTTTTGCGTGGAAGTGTTCGAGCCATGTGTAATGGCGGATAGCGAAGCGTGTTCGAACGGTCGGAGTTTTCCCAAGCATGGCGTCGATTCATCCCGTCGTGACAACTGATGTTGAGGGAGCAGCATGTTATTTGGAATAACAAAGTCCAATTAGATGATATCTGTGGTGAGTGACAATTTTATTTTGCCTTTTTCCATGCACCGATGAATGAGTCTGCCCTACTCTTCCCCCAAGTAGTAGAGAATATTCGTGTGAGTGAAACATCGTTGGACTTTGCTCTCATTTCTCTCTCCAAAAGCAACTTTATTGTAAAGTGCCGAGAACGTACATGTGCTGCATCAGTAGTGAGCATCGGCTCTTTGTTTTATGTCAAGTGGAGTTTTAAATCTGTGGGCGCCCGAACATTTTTGTGCGACTTGTGTAAAAGTTGTAGGTTGCCTTATGAATTGCGAACTGAAAATACTCGAGTCAATAACTAGCTTAGTATTATAATTGTAGATAGTTTTAAGTTTTGAAAGGGTGCGCAGGCAGAACGTCAGCGTTCTTTTCCACGTAGTAAGCTATAGAAACACATCAGGTGTCGTCAGAGGATTCTAACTGGCTTTGAGCAAGTGGTTTTCCGCAGTGGGAGGGGGTGCACAAAACTGAATGTGAAAACGCCTTAACCCAGTAGGTACCACACCTGAGCCACCAGGAATTTATGCACTGTCACTTGCCAAGGAGGGGTTAATGTGCTCCTCCCCTCTATTGCCCGAGAAAGAGGGCACATCGCACTTTCGAGCGGATTAGTGGAGAAATTCTTATACGGGAGCTGACAGTGCATCCCTGTTGTTGGGTAAGTTTCCCCTTTAACGGCCGAAACCTGTTTAGTGGGTGGATATAGCTTTATCTTATATGCTTAATGCTCCGGAAAATATGCTGGTAACGACACCCCTGCACTGATCTAGAACCATATCACCTAAGAGTGTTTATGTATCTACAGTAGTATGTAGTGTGTAATCGAAAAACCTACAGGGCCCCTCAACTAATAATTAAGATCTTATTCTCATTGACAACCCTGCTAGACTCGTGTATTAGTTGCCTAAATAAACATGTGTGAATCGAATTTGTTGGCTCTGAGTCAGTCCTTCCATAGCAATTAATCCAGGTCCCGGAACCTTGACAAGTCTATCCCTCTCTTGTTTAACCCTTGGTGTCTATAATCCATCAAGGGTAGGGGGTGGCACATCACAATGTAATACTGAAGGAAATCATGTAAAGGTAATCCAAGAAGAAAAGAAAGATAATAACGTAGAGGGTCTACTATTAGAGAAAATAAAAGATGATAGACAAAAAATTAGCAGTCAATCACAAGGGAAATCAAAATAGGTTAAGTAATAATGTGATTGGAGAAAAAGAAACTGGGAATAATGAAAATGAATAATAGAATTGCTCATGTAACAATACACATATTGCACTAAGAGAAGAAATGACGGCATTAAGAAAGAGAATAGCTGAATTGGAAGAAACTGTTAGAAAAGAACAAAAGTTAAAGGGGATTTCAAAGGAGATGGAAAATACTAAGACAAACTGTTTTAGATGCAGACACCAGGGCACATTTTAATATACAGGGTGTTCCATAATTGGTGTCTCGTCTTTAGGTCCAAATAACAACTCAAGGAGAACAGATTTGGGGAAAATGAATATTGATTATTTGGTTTTAATGTCCCCTTCCCTGGGGGTGAAGGGGTAAATTTTGAAAATTTTAATTTTGTAGGGGTAGGGGTTAGACCCCATGTGTTATTTAGAAAGTTGTGGAGCATCATGTAAAATGTGGGTTTAGCAAAAAACCCGGTGAAAAAATCTCATTGCCACTGATGTTGAGGAACAAAAGTGTATAGTAATCATACTGTACAGTCATCAAAGGGAAATAATCCACATTTGAATTTTACTCTAAGTTTTACCGTTTCAATATTAATTTATTTTTAACATTATTAAGATTATTAAATTTAAATAATTATAATTAAAAAAGCTATTAAAACAACACATTAGCATGAAATGTAATATTAAGTATTAAACTCGTGTGGATTATTTCCTTTGGTTGACTGTACCAATGAGGAAGTCTTTCACATTTTGGATGAAGAAAAGCATGTCAGACCTACCGAGAGAAATAAATTTTTTGAAATGTTAGAAAAATACAGGGAATGCTTTGGCAAGGAGAGAAAAAATTTGACTGGAGTTAACGACATATCAGTTAACTTCAAGATTGACATGATAAAACCTGTATATACGAGGCAATATCCCATCCTGCAAATACACTTAAAATAAATTAGGAGAAAAAAATTGGGTAATATCTGACACCAGGGATCATTGAACCTAGTGTCTCAGATTGGAATTCCCCAATCCACATAATATCTAAGCAGGATGGTGATACACCATAGCCCACTTCTTATGAACTCTCTTAATACGAAATTCTTTTAATACGAAATTATTCTCTGCCCCGACCCCATTGATGTAAATTACATATAAAATTACCCCAATAATACGAACACTTTTTTATGAGTATTCGGTTAATACGAAAAATTTTTTGTAATTTTTTTTGTTTAAAACAAGGTTTTTTAAATAAAAGACGAGGTTTTTTCACGAAAATAAGGTGTCAAAAAACGAGGGTAGTCTACAATCATAATCTCAGATTTGGAAAAAAATTTGGTCTACCCCCCCCCCCTCCTCCCGATAGAAGAACGGCCGTTAAAAACCTGTTCGTTTTAAGTATGAGTACATGATCAGCAATTTTTCATAATAGACATGTAAGAATGATCACATCTTTTATGTTTGAACAAATATTTTTAATATTACAGTTAAAAATTCAAAGGTTGCATTCTGATCTATATTGCTGACTTGATTATTAAATAAAAGAAAAAGTCCAAGATTATCAATATTGGTAGCGTCTTTATTGTTCAACGCGTTTCGAGATCATCTCATCATCAGGAACTATTAACTACTACAGAGTTACAATTGCTACAACACCCAGTAAACTTTTTATAGTTTAGAAAACTTTAGAAAAGAATTGAAATGAAAACTTTGTGACAAGTTCTACGTGCAATCTTATGACTTTTTTATAACTTCATCAGTTTTTTGTATACAAATGAGACAATTGTTGATAACTTCTGCAGTAGACTGGTTGTCCACCAATCAGAGAGAAGTAAACAACTCTGATTGGTGGATTACAGTCAATAGGGTAGAAAATATTTACAGAAAAAATATATACGAATATGTGACGAAATGTGCGACCACTGAGTGTGGGAGTCACACTCGTCAATAAAAGGAACAATAAACAAGTTCTACTTGGAGTAAAATAAGATTAAATTTTATTAATAAACAAGAAAGGCAAAGCAATAATATTCGTACAGTTTAGATAAATTCAAGACAATAAAATTCTATACAAGTTTGAAATGATACAACATATGATCACTCTGCAATAAAAGCAATAAATATAAAACAAGATAAAGAGGAATCAATTACTTAAACTAAATAACCACGTCATGGCATTCCAAAGTCACCAAAATCCGATGAGGCCCACACACAAGACACAAAACCAAGTCCTACCCATCAATGAGGACACAAACGGGTATGAGAATAAATCCCACCACAGACAACACACAAAATAAGTGTGGCACGTTACTGGAACAACACAAGGGAAATCGCACTGGACACTAAGATCCCAAGTTCAGTGACAAATCGTGCCATGGGAAAACAGACCACAAATAGGTCTAATCAAAAACCTACACATAGTAGGGATATACGATTCCCACGATTTGTCAATAACAACTGAACTACCAGAATAACGTGAACAACCAACAGGTTGATAAAATCTCAATACACTTACATGAGAACCAAAAGAAAGGGGTAACCAGGGCCCAACACAAAGTTATCGCCCAAACACAGGAGCCACCCACCATCGGAATTGCCATGACGACCAAAAATGCTCTACAAGAAAGAAAAGAACAATTCAAAAAGATACTTGGAACAACAAAAAAATAATTCAATATTTCATAAAGACAAATCAAGACAAGACCAACAAATCTATTGGAGGTCATCAGCTCTCTAGCGACCAATGACTCAAGCTTTCAATATGGCCGCCGAAGGGGGGAGGTGAACAAAACTCGATACCTAAAAGCATGGTAGCTAGTGATGCAGCTACTTTAATAAGCACAAACCACTCTATATCCATCGCTGATATTTTAAATTATCTTGGATTGAATGCCAGTAATGAAAGAAAAAGGTGCTTGGTAGAGGGGGAAGGAGTTTTAAATGCTCAGCATGTAATATTTTGTGGGAGAAATAGTATCGCATCTTCGTCTTCAATACACATAATAGCCCTTGTGCTAAGAGTAGCAGTATAGTTCCACCACCCCATGTGAGATAAACCTAATTACACTAGTCAACACACATTTTGTGACTAAGACCACACAAAGTGTTCTTAGTAGTAATTTATAGGTAGAATTAGAATCTGCTTTTGGATTTTTTCTATCACGTCAAGTTCCCAAGTTATGCACATCGAAACCTCTATGTTAAAGTAATGGGAGTGAAGAGAAGCAGCTACATTGTTAAGGTATTCATATTTTGGAGCCGCAAGGAAATTTACCAGGCCCCAAACACTGAATGATTTAAAAATGTTTCATTTTTACAATGAAAGCTGTGCATGCTAGAGAAATTAAAAAATTATATTCGTAATCAGCAGAAAAAATACTACTAAAAATCACCCACTTTCATTTTGTCACAAGAAAACTCTTAAATTTTGTTGGCCAGGGTTATCAACCCTTGCCAGGGAACTGATCATATAAAGGTACTAACCAAAACATATTATAGCTCGCGCAAAGAAAGAAGGGGTCAATCAGATTCGTTCTCTTATCGAATGCACATATCTAGCAATTAACGAACGATTTGGCAGGCGAATCTTGCGATGAAGATTTTAGGGAGCCAATTTATAGTATCACAGCCAAAGATGGGAGCAACAACCAATCAGAATCAAGACTAACCAGTTGATTCCTGATATCTTTTTCTTTCGGTGTGATTTTGTGTGCTTTAAAAAGAACGCTTTTGATAAAAAGCATCACACTGCGGAGCAGTTTGTGACTGTGGCTGAATGCATCAATCGCTATCTTCGTCGCAAGATTCGTCTGCCAAATCGATCGTTAATCGCTAGATCTGTGCAGTCAATAAGAGAACGAATCTGATTGATCCCTTCTTTCGTTGCACGAGCTATAATATGTTTTGATTAGTACCTTTACATGATCAGTACCCTGGCAAGGGTTGATAATTAGGTTTATCTCATGTAAGTGGAACTAACACTGCTACTCCTTAGCACAAGAGCTATTATGTGTATTGAAGGCGAAGATGCGATGCTGTTTCTCCCACAAAATACTATATGTTGAGCATTTAAAACTGCTTCCCGCCTCTACCAAGCACCTTTTTCTTTCATTGCTGGCATTCAATCCAAGATAATTTAAAATATCAGCGACAGATATAGAGTGGTTCGTGCTTATTAAAGTAGCTGCATCACTAGCTGCCATGCTGTGAGGTATCGACTGCAGTTCACCTCTGCCCTTCAGCTTGAGTTATTAACCGCTAGAGGGCTGACGACTGCCAATGAGAATTCTGAATATTAGGTTGTTGCAAAATTTTCTTCCGGTTCTAGAACCCGTGCCCAAGAAGGGCTCATTTTCCAAAGGGCTCATTCATATTTTTTCAAGCAAATTATTGCATTCGATTCCTGAATATCTTTGCTATATTACATACAAGAATCAACTTTCTGACATATACATCTGTGAGTGCCATCAACGGTCTGAAATGGACCCTTCATGCGAGCATATTCAAGCAATAATCTTCTATGAGTATTCTGGCAAGATCAGTGCTGCGCAATGTCACCGAAACATTTGCCAACGTTTAGGTACAATAGAAGAATGGTATCGCCGATTCAGACGCGGAGATAGCACTCTTCAAGATACACCTCTCTGGTCGGCCAATCATGATTTCAGATGGTGATATACGCCAAGCAACTGATGAAGATCACAATGTAACAACGAGGGAACTCGCAGAACAGTTGAAGGTTAACTTTTCAACCATTGCTCGGCATCTGCATGAGCTAAATCTGTCATTCAAGTTCAATTGTTTTTGTGTTGGAATAAAAATCCAGAAAAAACTTTTGCAACAACCTAATACAAACCAAATGAGGCACACAAAACACTAAGCCTAAAAAAAGCCTACCAATCTGAAGGTCCATGGAAACAAATGATTATCATCCCAAAAACTAAGATTAACCCAGTTGCCTCCCACCATAGACTTCTCATAGTGTGATAGATATATCACATGTTTTTATTTTTCTTTGTGTATTTCGTTTTAAGCCTAGTTTTTTTATTTCTTTTTGCCTTTGCGTCGCCGTTTGTTTCCTCACCTGCTTTGTTATGGAGCCGTTGCTTCCATGCTCTTTGTTTTCTTCAGTTTTGTGACTGTTTCCAGCTTTTCCCGCTAGTGAGCGCTTGCGTGAACGGACCTAACAATAAACGATGTCATCCTCTAGCCAATCAGGAGTGATCTTTGTGTTTTGCGCACATTTCAAATCGGCGCTAGAATCCTCCCAGGATTCAATTCGGAAAGCTAAGATTCGTATATATGGATCTGGAATTTGCATTTGCGGAATGGGCAGTCCAGCAAGAACATCATGCTGAAGGAGAGACGTAATGATGCACCTGATACCAGCCCCGCAAGATGAGGAGATGCCATCCTCGGAGATGATTGAAGACCAACGCGGCCGTGACAGTTGGGTTGCCGGATCATCTATAGGCCTAACTGTCACGTCTTCCCTCCCATTTGCCTACGGAGCCCTTCGGACGAAGCCATCGTTGTGGATACGCCAGCTGCATGCATTTGGTCTCTGTGTGCTTGCCAGTCATCGTCTTTTTTTTTTTCTGTGGATGGACCATGCCAGCGAGCAATCATCAACTGCAACCTGTGTTTTTTTCTGGTGGGACATCGGCCGTTTGATTTGGACTCGTGATTGGTTGTGTGTTTTTCCTTTGCGGTGGAGTGGTGGCCCGTCATCGTTTCTTCAGGTGATCGGAGCTCTCTATTTTTGTACTTATAAAATTGTTATTGCATTGGCTTATCTTTTGTTATTTCACCATGTGCATTATTTTGTATTGTTTATTTATTTTTCTCTTGTGGTAGCTGTGGTGGGAGGCTTTTTGTATTAGTTCAAGGAGACTGTTAATGTTTTATTTGTATGTAAGATTTCTTTGAGCCTCATTGGTGTGTTTGTAGCTACCAAAACTTTAATTGTAATTTTTTTTTCCTTAGCTGTTTTTATAGTTTGTAAGTGTTTCTTTTGTAGGCACGCATTTGAATTCTTGGTGGGAGGCTCACGTTATTTGTAGTAGTAGGCTTACAGATTGTTGTCTTGAAAACCTTCATTTGGGAAGGTCTATTTTGCGTTTCGGCATTTTATAAGGCAGGTTGTTGTTACTGATTGCGCTTTCTTTACAGTAAGTTATTAAATTCTTACTGGGAATATTATGTGATTCCAAGTGGTTATATTAGTAGATAACCAGGAAGCGCATCTTTGTTTGTTTTCACATTCATTAAGAAAGTGAGTTGGGTGATTTATTCACCAGGCTGCCTCCATGCTTTGTTGTTTGTAAGCCTTGTTTACTTGGTACTATTTGGTTAAGCCTCAATTGTATTTTGATTTGAATTCTTATGTGTTGCTTTTGTATTTAATGTATTTCTTGTGTGTTATTTTTCTTGTTTCAGGCACGCTTGACATTCTTTGGTGGGAGGCTAATAATTCTTGGTTGGTAGGGCTTACTTTGTGGAGACCTTCATTGGTGAATGATTACTCTTCTCATGACACTTTCATGGAAGTAGTTCATGTTTGTCTGCGTTCTATTTTCAGTAAGTAGTTGACTTACTGGGGGATCCATTTTATGATCCCAGGTGGTTATAGATAATTAACCGTAGTTCGCATCTTTATTTTTTTTATTCACTTTATGGTGAATATGTTGGATGGCGTTTTAATCACCATCATTGCTTAAGTGTCTTTATTCTGTAGTTTAAGCCTCTTGATCTTTAAGTTTATTGTTTTTGTTTATGCCTCACTTGTTTGTATTTGTTTTAGAATTTCAAGCGTTGCATTTTGTTTTTGTTTTTTTTCTTGAAGGGGGGAATTTAGTATTTCATATATTATTCTTTAGTGTTGGGATGTATTGAGTTATTGTAATCTGTAGACTTTGATTGTAGGCTCACATATTTGTTTATGATAGAGTGATTGTATCTTAAATTGTTGTTGTTATTTATTGTGAGCATTATTTTATTGTTTGTACTTGAATTCAATAAGGTAAGGAGCTTTCTTTTTATGTTGTGGACTTTGAACTTTAGGGTTACTGTGTTCCTCCCATTCAAAAGGAACACACAGCACTTTCTGTGCTTATTTGTTATTCATAATTATCCTGCTCCTCTTAAAAATCTCTGTATTATTTATCATACCTCACTTATTTATTCATTTCTTGTAATTATTTGTTTTTATCTTAATTTTTTTTAATAAAGATATTATGCTTTATACTTATGTTCTGTCTCCCACTTTTAGACGAGTGTGACTCCCACATCTTGGGATCACACACATCGTCACAATAGCACACACTAATTACAAAAGAATAAAGTAAACATAGAGATAACTCAATAAACGCTACGATAATTCACAAATAAACAAACCAACCGAGGCACACAAAGGCCTTCAAAATAAAAGGTCTAAATAAATTATTAACAAACACAAATTATCATTAAAACTAGTTGCCTCCCACCACGGAATTATCATAGCCACAAAATAAAGACAATTAAGATAAAATTCAGTATTTACAAGCTATTTAAAAAAGGTACAAAATTATACAAAGTTCTTGACCTGACAGAAGAATATAATACAAAATTGACAGGTCACCAGTACACCACTGCAGAAGGAACATCACCACACACAATTCTTAGGATTTTTTTTTATTTTGTTTTAATTAAAATTTGTTCAAAAATACATTTACTAATGAAAAATGATTATTTCAAAAAATTATTTTATCATCATAAAAATAGAATTACATAATAAAATGAACCTCTCCTCCTCCCTCTCTAATTTCACTTTTACAATTGTCTCTGGTTGGCACCATGCAACTTAGCGACAAAAGGAGGAATCGGATGTTTGAAAATTGCTAACGAATAATAATCTTCTTTAATTCTTCTTCTGTTCTTTTTCTCAACTATTAGAACATCGTTGCTTCACCCAATCTTGAATCGAATGATCTTAAATCCTAATAAATGTAAATGTATGTCTTATTATAAATCTCACACTTATATTAAGTTTGATTATTGTATACTGGATAACAAATTATCTCGTTGTGATTGGGTATTGGACCTTGGTGTTAATTTTACTAGTTCATTGAGTTTTGACGTTCATATTAGTCGTATTACCAGGAAGGCAAAAAAAATTCTTGGCTTGTTACTACGTTCTTTTAAATTTTTTGATCGGCCTTCTACCCTCATTCTTCTTTATTGTACATATGTTAGACCAATTCTTGAATATGCTTCTATTGTTTGGAACCCTTATCATCAAGGCTTAATTATTGAATTACAAGCAGTTCAGAATCGATTTATACGTTTTTTAAATTATCATTTTGGTTTTGGTTTACCTAGAATGTCTTCAAAAAATATGAGTTGTTTTTCGGGTCTTATTCCTTTACTTCAGAGAAGAACGATGCATGATGGCATTTTTCTTTTTAAATTGGTGAATGGCTTAATCGATTCTCCCATTTTACTGAGTCATATTAATATTAAGATTCCCAGCATTACACGTAGTATCGAAATGTTTTTTATCCCTCGTTGTACTACGAATTACGAGTATAATTCTACCATTATCTGTATTCAAAGATTGGGTAATTTTATATCAAATTATATTGATCTTTTTAATTGTAATGTCTCTGATATAAGGAATTTTCTTTTATCCTTAGATGGTATTTTTTAAATATTCTGTGTTTTTTTTTTTTTTTTTTTTTTTTTAATAATAGTTTGATTTTTCTATCTCCATCAATAATTTATTATTTTTTAATATTTTTTCTGTTATGTAATTATATTATGTTTTCTTCTTTCCTCTTTTACTTGTATATATGGGATTTCCTGTTGGAATGTAGTAAAAATAAAAATAAAAAATAAAAAAATAAAATAAAATCTTTTCTTCTCTTTCTCGTAGTATCATTTAAAAAAATTTTTTTTAAAAAATAACCTATTTTGAAACGATATTTGATTGTTACTGTAGATGACGTAGAAACATATTACTGCATATAAAAATAATGTGTAATTAAGAAAAATTTGGCTCAGACTATTGTGCACTTCACTTTATTTGTGAAATGTGAAATTCCTTTAACATTAATTTGCTTGGAAAAAATTCCCAAATTTTTTTATTATGTTTAAGTGGTTTACACGTCTATTTATCTCTTTTAATCAATAATGTTAATTTTTTAACGATTTTAAAACAAATTATTTTAAAAATTTCATAAATTTTTTTATAATCTGAAAATTTTAATTAAAAGGAAAACCCAGAAAAGTTCGCCAACGGGTAGCATAGATTTCAAAGTTGTTTCATGTTTCTCCTGAAAGATAAATTTCATTTTCCGTTTTCGCAATACCCAAGTGTGTGCACCAATCACAATCATGCTGCCAGAGTTGGCCATATTAGTGTGTGAGCTCGTCAGTTAACTCAAAGGAAAAAAAACAAAAAAAAACCACATTTATCAAGGATTCTACCCATAAAAAAAAAAAAAATCAAACAACTAATTTAACGATTTAAGCGTTTTGTTCTCGATTTCATCGCGTTTAGTTCTTGAAGAACCCTGTGTGCACTCTCGTAGTTCTTACACACTTTCGCACATCTCAAGTTTCCCTTGAGGTGACGTAATATCGTGTGATCTATTGACCAATCACAGTGCGGAGCAGTTTCTTTCTCCAGAGGCAAGTGTGCCACCAAACGCACAGATGAAAATATCTTGAAGGTGAAGTCCTTTCCACGGAGACACGACGATGGCGAACAAGCATGGAAGAAAAGGAAACAAGCCTGCCACAAACGAACGAACAAAGACGGCGAATGCAGGAGAGAGCTTCGTAGGCTAGCACCAGACCAAAACTAGGCCTACATAGAGGACAACGGAGCATGTCGATGGCTTCTATCTCCTCGGCCGCACTAGCGGTTAACATCTTCCGGGGAAAGGCTTCCTCTAACAGCGGGGCTGGTCGTCAGGTACTCCATCAATCCATCAGCGTGATGTTGTTGCAATCTGCCCGTAATGAATCAGCCCATGCCTCATCTCTTATTTATTTTTCTGAGGATTCTAGCGCCGGTTGAATCTCGTGCAGAAGAAAAGGCCACGTTTGATTGGCTCTGCACCCGAGATCAACTGCTGATTGGCTGCTTGCCGACAAGGTCACTCTCTTAACGGTCGGAGCTATCCAGATGCCATCTGATGAACGCAGACGGAACTATACAGTATAAGCACGGCAACAATCTGAAGCACAACACTGACGGAGTAAACAACGATGAAAGCGAAGCACAAAATTGAGTCAGGAAATTACAAGAACAGAAGAGCAAAGAGAAAAAAACATGAATAAAACGAATTCTTACATTTTTTTTTTTTAAACTATACAGAACACACAAAAACCAGGGATTCATTACTGAAGGCCACTTTCTTTGATGTGGAACTTCTCATAATGCAGACCTGCCAACTCACCCGGATTTTGACAATCTCACCCGGTCACCCGGCGAATAGTACTCTCTTAAAAGAACCCCTAAAATTTTCCTTTCTTTCCCCTTGATGCTCCAGCAACTTCATCAGCAAAGTTTTTTTGGAACACTATCTAGTCTTCTTGCAGTTAAATTTGCTTATCCAGACAGACAAGTACGATGCTACAAGTGTAAACCTTCAAAAGAAGTAACATGAAAAGGCAAAAAAAGTTACAAGACAGTACAATCAGCTTCACAAGGAGACAAATTGGGAAACTTCAAATTTATATAAGCATAATTTCAAGATAAAAGCTATCTTATAATTTAACCAGTGTCGGTCTCTCATTATTTCACTTACTCCCTTAATTATTTTGACTAGTGTATAATATGTACCGTATTTTTTTAAATACAGGCCGCTCTAAACCCAAAAAAATAGAAAATTTCGAGGGTGCGGCCAAAAGTGAGTGCAGCCTGAAAAAAAATTTTTTTTCTGAAAAAATCATTTTCGGTAATTTCGTATAGAATAAAAAAAAAAGATCGAGCTACTTCGTTTTAGCGTCCCATAGTATATTACATATAATTTAGATAGTAATTTCATTATTTATGTAACTAAACTATTTTAATATATTTAATGAAACTTATATAAATTTATTAATGAAATGTGGAAATAATTATAGTTATTTGATTTTTAATGAGCGAGTATAACTTTTTATTTCATTAGCGGCGGCCATGGCTCTATCAACGAAGTGCCGACCAATAGCGCGATAGAGTACTCAATGACATCACAACACCTTGGAGTAGAGTGGGCACCAATCGCCGACAGTAGCTTTTAACAAGTAAATTTTATAATAATTTATGAATGAAAATGTATGTGACTGGTTAATTGTTGTTCTGAAGGGTTAGAATATTAATTTCACTGTTAGAAAAAGATTCAATAAAGGCTGGATAATTTAAAGCTATTAACTCAAATCGACCGCGTTTTTATCGGATTATTTTTGCCGATCTACGATCGATTAATCTTTTCAAAAAGTATAAAATATAATAGAAGTTTCCTATAAAAATGACAGGAAGCAAATATAAGAGAAAATAGACATAATGTAGATGGATTGTATTGGCTATCGACCAAAAATTGTTCCGCTAATAAAAAAAAAAATACGCATCTACAACTGGGAAATCGGGATTTTTTTTTTTTTTTTTGTGGAGGGAAGGGCTAATCTTTATTAATACAAGAAAGATGAACGGATAGGTTAGGTTAGGAGAAGGACGAGACACAAGAACCCTGGAATACAATAAATATTAAATAAAAATACAAATTAGATAAAAAATAAGGTATAA